>PVJX010049235.1:0-11158 GCA_004027295.1 Dolichotis patagonum
ATACTAGATGTGTGTAATAAATAGTACATTATTGTTAGCTGCATTCACCCTACTGCTCAGCAGCAACCCAAAACACTTTGCACCTATGGGACTGCCATCAGCAACCAATGATGAACTTCTCCCACTCTTCCTCCTCTGTCTTGATGTCTCATAGTTACCTAGAGTCTGTGGTTCACACAGCTGTGCTTTAAGATGGTGCATGGCTGTGGAAAGGCTGTCACAGTGTCTTCAATTTAGTTTTAACATCTTGTGTTTCCACCAACAGTGAGTGGTTGGTTACTGTGCTGCCCAACATATCACTATCTGCAAGGACGCAGCCCTATGACCTACTTCCTCAAACTAGGTTCCACCTTCCAACAGGTCATTCAGATGGGTCCTGATTGATGGATGATCCTCTTTAACACACTGGTGTCTGCATGAATCAATCACTGCTCTTGGCCTCACATTTTAATGTTGCTGCCCTAGAAGCAAGGTCCACACATGAGCTAAAGGAATCATTTAAAATCCAAACACTTACTCTGGAGCAAGGATAGATAACATTTTAAAGAGGAGTGCCCAAAATGCGACCCAAAAAACTTCTTCATATCAAAGTTTCAATATTGCCATTAAACATCAATAGTTTAGAAAAAATATCCAAACACTAACATCACTTGTTTTAAAGAAAATAAATGTCAAATACACCATATGTACATCAATGCTGCCAAGAATTTTTCACAGCTCAGCTTGTACAGCTTTACACTGAACAGCTGAATAAAGTTCATGTTGTGGAGATTTGTATTTTTTAAAAAATTATTTAAAGAGAAAACAAAACAAAAAACTAGAAAAGGTAGCAACAATACAAAATTCCAAGGAAAAAAGAAAAGAACAAACAACACTAAGAAATCATTATTTGATAACTTATATACTTTCATCTTGGAAATAGTTGTTCAAGTTATAAAGTTAAAACATACAAAGTACACATTGAAACAATGAGAGTATTAATAGTTCTGCTCCATGATCTAAAAATAACAGTAATATGGTGATTCATCTTAAACACTTAAACATACATGCAATTATATACTTTAGAGCACTTTCTTTCCGTTTTCTACAGCAGCAATTACACATTTTGGGTTTTATTATTCCTTCATTTCTTATTACTTTTTACACTGGAGACACAATGTGATATTTATAAATATGATTCTTATTAATTTTACTAATGAGGATAGACTCAAGTTGTCTTCATTTCCCTACGAAGATCTCAAGATCATCGTTATGCATAGCTGAGTAATATTCCATTGTATAAAAATAATACATCTTTTTCATCCACTCTGCAGTTGATGGGCATCTTGGTTATTTCCAAGATTTAGCTATTACAAATTGTGCTGCTATTAACATGTGTACACATATATCACTGTGATATGATCTTTTCAATTTTTCTGGGAAAATACTCAGGATGGGAATAGCTGGGTTGAATGGAGCTTCCAGTGCTACACTTCTGAGAATTCTCCATATTGATTTCCGTAGTGGTTGCACCAGTCTACACTCCCACCAACAGTGGAGCAGTGTACTTTTTTCCCCACACCCTTGCCAACATTTGTTATCAGTTGATTTTTTGATGGCAGCTATTCTTTCAGGAGTGAGATAAAATCTCATGTTGTTTTAATTTGCATTTCTCAAATGATCAGTCATGGTGGACATTTCTCTATGTATTTATGTGTCATTTGTATATCATTATCAGAGAACTCTGTGTTCATCTCAGATGCTCATTTTGGGAGAGGGTCTTTGAATTTGGGTGGTGTGACATTTTTCTGTTCCTTATGTGTTCTTAATATAAGTCCTTTGTCTGAGGGGTTGCTGGCTAAAATTCTTTCCCATTCTGTGGGTTTTCTTTTCACTCTGATGATGATTTATTTGAAGTGCAATAATATGAGATCCCAGTTGTTGATTCTCTGAAGCATTTCCTGTGCAGTTTGTGTTTTGTTCATGAATTCTCTGCCTCCTCCTATGTCTCCAAGAATTGTACCTGCCATATGTTCCAGTAGAATTAATGTTTCTGTTTTAATGTTTAGGTCTTTGATCCACTTAGACTTTAGTTTTGTGCATGGTGATAGGCATGGATCTATTTTTAGTCTTCTGCATATTGAAACCCAATTTTTCCAACACCATTTATTGAAGAGGCTATCCTTCTTCCAGTGAACATGCTTAGACCTTTTGTCAAATATCAGGTGGATTAGTGTGTTTTTACTTATACTTGAATCTTCTAATATGTTCCACTGGTCATCAGCTCAATTTCTTTGCCAGTACCATGCTGATTTTATCACTGTGGCTTGGTAGTACAGTTTCAAGTCAGGAATTGAGGTGCCTCCTGGCTTACCTTTATTGCCCAGAATTGCCTTTGCTATTCTAGGTTTCTTCTGGTTCGAAATGAATTTTAGGAGAGTTTTCTCTAGATCTGTGAGTTGTGTCAATGGTATTTTGATTGAGATTGTTATAAATCTGTATAACAGTTTTGAGAGTATGGCCATTTTCACAATGTTGCTTCTTCCTAGCCAAGAGCAAGGATATCTTTCCATTTTCTAATATCCTCTTCAATCTCCTTTTTTAACATATTATAATTTTCAGTATATAGATCTTTTATATTCTTAGTTAGGCTGATGCCTAAGTATTTCATTTCTTTAAATGTTATTATGAAGGGTGATATTTTTATAATTTCTCTCTCGGTGAGCTTCTTGTTTGTGTGCAGGAATGCTATTGATTTTTGATCATTTATTTTATATCCAGCTACACTGCTGATTAGGTTTATTACCTCTAGTAGTCTTTTAATGGAGTTTTTGGGTCTTCTATATAAAGTATCATGCCATCTGCAAATAGTGATAATTTAACTTCTTCTTTTCCTATCTTTATTCCTTTTATTTCTTTATCTTGTCTGATAGCCCTGGCTAGTGCTTCCAGAAGTATATTGAAAAGGGGTGGTGATAGTGGACATCCTTGTCTTGTTCCTGGTTTTAAAGTGAAAGCTTTCAGTTTTTGTCCATTTAGTATAATGTTGGCTGTTGGTTTGTCATAGATGGCCTTTATAAGATTGAGGTAGACGCAGTGTATTCTGAGTTTCTGAAGTGTTTTTATCATGAACATGTATTGGACCTTATCAAAAGGTTTTTCTGCATCTATTGAGATGACCATGTGGTTTTTATTCTTGGCTCTGTTGATGTGGTGTAGTACATTTATTGATTTTCATACGTTAAACCATCCCTGCATTCCTGGAATTTACACAACTTGGGCATGATGTGTAATCTTCTTGATGATTTGCTGCATTCAATTTGCTAGTATTTTATTGAGAATCTTTGCATCTATGTACATGAGTGAGATAGACCTATTGCTCTCCTTTTCGTTAGGTCATTCTCTGGTTTTGGTATCAGAGTCATACTTGCCTCCACAAATGAATTAAGGAGGATTGCTTTCTTTTCAATTTCATTGAATAGTTTAAGGAGTATTGTCATCAAGTCTTCACAAAATTTCTTCTAGAATTCAGCTGCGAATCCATCAGGGCTTTTCTTTGTGGTAAGGTTTTTATTACATTTTCAATTTCAATAGCTGATATTGGGTTCTTCAAAATTGCTGTATCTTGTTGATTGAGCTTTGGTAGTTCATATGTTTCTAGAAATCTGTCCATTTCCTCTGTGTTTTCCAATCTAAGTGAGTAGTGATTTTCAAAGTATATATGCATGATCTTTTGAATTTCCATGGGATCTATAGTAATTTCACCTTTTTGTCCTTATAGCATGAATTTGGGTTTTTTCTTTCTTTTTCTTTATCAGGTTAGCTAGAGGTTTGTCAATTTTGTTTTTTCTCTCAAAAAAACCAGATTTTTGATTTTTAGTTTCAATTGCATTGATTTCTGCTCTAATCTTTACAATTTCCTCTCTTCTATGAGTTTTAGATTTAACTTGCTCTTCTTTTTTCTAGAAGCTTGAGATGCAGCATTAGATTCTTTATTTGTGCTTGTTCTGTTTTCTTGATATGAGAATTTATTGCTATGCATTTCCCTCTTAAGACTGCTTTCATTGCATGCCATAGAGTACAGTAAATTGTTTCCACATTTTCATTGAATTGTAGTTATTGCTTTATTTCTACTTTAATTTCATCTGTAGCCCACTCATTATTCAAAAGCTTGTTATTTCATTTCCATGTATTTATGCCAGTTTTGCAATTTCGTTTGGCATTAGTTTCCAATTTCAGTGCGCTATGGTCAGATAGTATGCATGGGACAATCTCAATACCTTTGTATTTACTTAAGAATGTTTTATGGGACAATATATGGTCTATTGTGGAGAATGCTCCATGGGCTGTTGAGAAGAATGTGTATTCTGATCTGGTTGGGTAGAACACTCTCTAAACATTTACTAAGTCCATTTGCTCATAGTTATGATTCAGTTGTATTATTTCTTTGCTGATTTTTTGTCTAGTTGATCTATCTTTTTGTGACAGTGGGCTGTTAAGGTCACCTGTAATAATTATGTTCTTGTGTATTTTGTTTTTCATGTCCTTTAGTATCTGACTTATATAGCTGGGTGCTCCTGTGTTTGGTGCATATGTATTTAAAATTGTTAGTTCTTTGCTTGAATTTTTCCACATATGAGTATGCAGTGACCTTCTTTGTATATTTTAATCATGTTAGGCTTGAAGTTCACATTGTCTGCAAATAGAATAGTCACCCCTGCTTTTTTTGGGTTCCTGTTGCATGGAATACTGTTTTCCATCCTTTGACTTTTAATCTGAGTTTCTTTTTGAGTCTGATGCATTTCTTATATACAGCATATTGTGTCATCCTGTTTCTTCATCCTTTCCCTCAATCTGTTTCTTTTGATAGGTAAATTGAGCCCATTTACATTTATGCATATCACTGATATGTACTAGCTTGACTTTGCCATGTCGTGTTACTGTTGTTAGTTTCCTGTTTTTCACCCTTGTTCACTTTCTTGTCCATCCTGGTGATTTCTTTCTGTTGTTGTTCTGGAGATTGTGGTCATTTTTATCTCTACCTAGGATGCCCTTCAGCACTCTTTCTAAGGTTGGTTTGGTGGATATGAATTTCTTTAGTTTTTCTTTTTCATGGAAGTATCTTGTTTCTCCATTAACTTTGAAAGACAGTTTTGTTGGGTACGTCAGTCTTAGTTGAATTATTTTTCTTTTAGGGCTTGAAATACTTCACTCCAAGCTTATCTTAACCTGAATGTTTGTGCTGAGAAGTCTGCTGTGATTCTAACAGGCTTTCCTTGATAGGTGAGTTGTGTCTTTTCTCTAACAACTTTTAGTATTCTGTTTTTATGATGTATATCTGAGATGTTGGTTATGACTGTGTGGCATTCTATATGCCTCACTTATTTGTGTATCCAATTTTCCCCCCTTGTTTGAGAAATTTTCTGCCATTACTTCTGTTAACAGCTTAGCTATGTCCCTTGCTTTGTCTCCTGCTTCCTCACTAATGCCTATTACTTTAATATTGTTTCTCCTGTAATCTTCTTGTAGCTGTTGGATTGTCATTTCATACTGCTTTGTTGTTTTTGTTAAGTTCTTCTCATTCAAGGTCGCTATCTGCGATCCTGTCCTCAAGGTCTTAAATTCTATCCTCAGCTTCATTCAAATGGCTTTGTCAGCTTGCAGTGCAATTTTTTGCTTCTTGCATATCTCTTTCAATTTGTTTCATTGATTCTGCTTTTTTTCTGCATTGTTCATTCAACATTTCAATCACTTTCCCATGCTCCTGTAGTTTCTTATCTATTTCTTCTCTAGCTATGTTGAGCAGCTCATTTACTAAGGTTGTTACTTTTGTCTTTACATAAGACATTTTTAAAAATTTGAATTCCTCTATAATCTCATGGATTTGTTTCTTTACTTTATTTGCTGTCTTTTCAGAGATTTCTGGTGTGTGAATTTTAGAGTTCTCTATTTCATTATTGCCTGTACTTGTCCCTGATGGACTAGATGTTCAGGACTACATTTATCCTTTGCGTTTATTTATTTTCACCTGTTATGTGAATCTGGTCTTTCTATTCCAACACTCACAACTTTCTGCTGTGTGTGTTTCAGGGTTCTATTGTGTAGTTGATATTTGTCAAATTGCTGGGTACCTCCATTAAGAGGAGATCTAGTCTCCTGAATTCCTCCTACAGGGCCTGTTCAGTGAATCCTATATTCTTTCTGGGCTAACTTTTCCAGAAGTATTGATGTAGGGCAACTCTTAGTTCCTGCTTTTGTTATATCCTCAGGTTGTTGCAGGTCACCATGTCTCCCTGGCTACAGTGTTTGTGTCCGCTGAGGCCCTACTGTGTCACTGGGGGTTTCATAGGTTCTTTCAGTTTCCCATAAGTTGTGGTGGAGTAATTTTCATGTACTCTTCAACCTATCTGATATTCTCTGTGTGGGGGAGGGGGTGAACAACTCTCTTGCCAGGTTAGCCAAGGTCTTACACTTGGAGGGAGTTTCACTTCTGCTCCTTTTACCCACTTCAGACCTCTATTTTATGGGGAAACTCAACACATTGACTGAAGCATGTTGAGGTTTTCTTTTTGGGTCAGGTTTTCCTGAGCCTCTCATCAAGCCAGCATGGTAATCCACTGTAGTCCAACGTTCCTGGTGGAAGGGCGCATCCAGAAGATGTGGTCCCAGGTAGCTCACGCCTGTGGCAGGCTTCCTAAATGTACCTGGAGGAGGGGCAGGCCCAGCAGTCGCACTCCCAGGCACCTCAGGCCTTCTGCCACTGGTCCCTGCCATCTTCTGTGTGGGTGAAGGGCAGGCCTAGCATTCCAGAGCAGCCCCAGCTCTCAGCAGATCCCTGCGATGTTCCCAGTCTTGAACAGCCCCAGCCAAGCTGCTGGTCCCCACAGTGTTCACTGTGAGCAAAGGGCAAGTCCTACCAGTTAAAAATGGCCCAGGCCAACCTGCCAGTCTCCCTGAGGATCCCTGTGGGTGAAGGGTAGGCCTACCAATCCAGAACAGACTGGACAAAGATGCCAGTCTCTGCAATGAAAATGCAGTCTTTAGAAACCTACTTGAGAACCGCCCCTTCTCTCTGACAGAATCTTTCTTTCTCTCAATAAATACTTCCGCTCTTAACCTTAGTTGTCCCTAAGATTTATTATTAAATTTAAGAGAGCATGAACTTGTGCTGGACATATAGTAGTTTGAGAGTTTCATGCCTCTATATCCAACTCTGCAGTTAAAGTGTTGGCAAGGCCTCAAAGCTTCTTGCCACCTTGGACAAAGTGATAAGAACTTGTCTCAAAATGCAACAAATTTTTTTTAAAAATAATTAAATTTATTTTCAAATTTTGGAGGATGTAGGTAAGGACCAAATTTCTGAGGTCAGTCACAGGACAATAAGAAACATGATATATGCCTTAAAATTTTTGATGTCCAGCAGAAACTCCTTCTCATGCTACTTTCATTGTAATGTCCAGCATAACTTCATACCTCCAGTAATAAAAATCTAATTGCCTGTCTTACCTCAGACATGATTAGGGGAGTTGATCAGTAGACATAGAAGAAATATTTATCCATGACCAAGTTTCACTCCTTTCTATAGGCCTGTGAGCCTTTTCCTACTCTAAGTCCTAGCAAGCAGACAATCTTTCAGTGCCATCACACTAGCTCTAGCTCACCTCAGAAGACCTTTACTCTTATGTCTGCTGATTGGGCCTTCCTCCACATGCCCTTGCTCTCCCATTTCCTTTCAATCACCTTGGCTCTTCTTATTCAAAAAGAACTTATGTTCCTATTCTTTACTACTCATGCAGATCCTGATTATGTGAATATACCCCTACTTCAGTAAAAAGTCCATCTCAGTGTTTCAGCTTTTTTTTTGTATTTATGAGACAGGGTCTCACAATGCAGTTTAGGATACCGTTGAGATCACTTCATAGACCAGGCTTACCTTAAACTTGTAAGGATCCTCCTCTATCAGCCTCCTGAGTGCTGGGATTAAGGGAATGTTAAACTAGGCCCCCCTCAGTGTTTCAAATTTCAGGTTAAATTCTAAGCGCAACCCAAAGGCTGCAGAAATATTTTCACGTTTGACACCCATTTTCATTTCCACTCTCAGATTCATCTCATGTTTATCACATCTCTACATCCCTGCAGACACCAGTTTGCTGTGTTTCTCAGAGGGCGATTAACAGGCAGCACCTACAGGAAGTTGTTCTCTGCAGGAACTTCCTCCTCACAAGCTAATGCATCACAATCCCCCAAATAACTTCATAGCATTCTAAACTCTATGAAAAGCCTTGCTTCATGAGTTCAGTTGTCAAATGTGTTGATTTACTTGCCTTATACATAAGGCACTAGATAAGGAAAGGGCCTGAGATAAAATTGAAAAATTAGTGGCTTTGATAAGAATTAAAATGAGAATAGGCAATGATCTAGGGCTTTGAACCAGCAGGGAATTTTCTCCCCCAAAATAAAAGGAAGATTCCTGTGTACTATGGTGACTTGCAGCTGTTAATTACTAAAATCCTGAGATAACAGAAATCTAAATACAAACAGCCAGTTTATCTCTACACCCTGTTTCCTATAGACCCCACAGTCTGAAGAAAATGGGTTAGAGAACCTGGACTCAAAGTAGTTCTTTTTACTGGGTGCTGTGACTCAGGACTGTAATCTCCTCACCCTGGAGCCTGATAGAGTAGGATGGCCCAGAGATCAAAATCTGACTACAAAGATACACTCTGTATCCAAACAATAAAAAGTAAAACAGAAAAGAAAAAAGAATAAAAAAGAAAAATAGATAGGTAGATAGATGGATGGATAGATAGATAGATAGATAGATAGTTGGGGGTCTATTTCAAATTCATACAGCCACATGTACTTGGCTGACTACTCATCTGTGAAGCATTCCAAAAGTCAAGGAGACTTTCTCATTTCTTATTTTGGTTCCAGAACTCAACATTCAGTGTTGTGAGATGATGAGTTCTGTTTGTGCAGTAACATCATTCAAGAGCAGGTCTTACATAAGGAATTCAAATGAGAGTTTTCTGTCATTTTGAGGGCACAACTTAGATTCACCCTTAAACCACTGATTTCCCCAACCACAGCTGTGCCTGGGGCTGCCCATAAAGACATTCTGGGCTTACAGTGATTCTACACATTTCCTTCCAAAACTCATACAATTCCTTCCCATTCCCAGCTACAGGATATCAAGTTACCATTGTGATGCTTGAGGGTGTGGGAGAATCATTTGCAGCCCTGCTTAAGAAGAAGTCACAGAAAATAGAGGTTCCCTCAGCTCCAGGTCCTCAGCATTGAACTCACAGTAAGCACTTCTGCACCAGGGCCAGGAAGAGCCCTCCTCCCTTGTCACACCTGATTGGGTGTGCAGCCACCCCATCAATGATTGGCTCCTGGGCAAGTCTCCTTCAACTGCCAGGATTCACAATTACCTTTAAGGGCTTAACTGCTAGCTTTTCAGAGCTTTTCTGAAGCTGGGTCCTAAATGTTCCCAGGTCAATGTCCTCTGGAAGAATCAATCCCTTCAGGAAAGAAAAGGTTATTTGTCCAGGTCAGACCAGGACAAACTGGAATGGGTAGGGGGTGCTCTCAAAAATGAGGACATAAGCTTTGTTGCACAGATTTTCATAGGGTCTCTCTCAGTCTGCTCATTTTCATTGAACTAATTATTATGCATCCACCAAGAGAACTCCATTACAGTGTGAATTAAGAAACTATGCATAAACAGTAACAGGTTTCTGGGAAAAAGTAAAGATTAAGAAAAATCAAATGGTCCAACTGCTTCAGAAAATCTTCATACTCGATCCAGTGTCATAAGTCATACCTAATTTTGAAGATAAACCTAGCTAAACATGAGGTTCAGAATGATTGTTGAAATAGTCCCACATTTGATGCACTAGATCACTTCTTGGTATGGAGTATGGGATAGAACAACACTTTAGACGGTAAGTGAAAATACTTTTGCTGTGTATGTATATATTCTGCTCCAGTGTCATTATATTAGTGCATTAGCCTTTTGCCAAATTGACTTGACTGCATATCTTAGGTTGCTTTTAACCAATACACATATTTTAAATCTAAAATACAGACAGCATGAAAGAAAATCTAATGAAACTGCTATAGGAATTTTTAGGCAGACAATGGTATCTGGATTGGGATCCCAAGACCTGGCCCAATATCCAGGATAAGGGGTTTTTGCCTCTTTAAACAAGGCAGCCAGGAACAAATGTCCTCAGTTATGTGGCCACTAGCTTCTCACAGGTAGCTGTCTGACCCTCATTTCTTTTCTTTTTTCCAAACAAAATGTTTTCATTTTCCATTTCAATCTTGCTACCTCTAAGCCCTTATTTTTATCAATGTTACATTCACTCATTTACTATAGGGCAGGGGTAATATGCACACCCCCATCTGTGACTAGGTGAGGTAGAAAATCATTTCTCTTCTTTTTGATGGATTCCACTAATTGAGCAGCCAAAAACTTTTTTCTTTTTTTTAAAATTTCTAGTAAAATAAGAAAAATATCTCTCCTAATTTCCTGTTTTCATCCACAGCTACATTCTTTATCCTGACTCCTTGAGCTCAGTTCCTACCAAATTAACAGGTTCAATAATTTCCTCTGTATTGAATACTGGTTGGCTATTAATAATAGTCCTGCTCTCTACATAGTAACAGTGCCCCTTGAATAAGATATTTTCTTGTAAGTGTCCTAATAAGAGTTTTTATTAGCAATCCTGTATCTAACCAGATTTAATGTGATGGGTGCATCTGACATCAAGTGCATAATTTTGTGTTTCTAAGCATCAAGCTTCTGACTTATCTGAGCCCCTAATTCACTCCTTAGAAAAGATTGGAAACCTGGCACTAGCAGGTTCCATATGAAATTCCTGCAGATTATTTGGCACATGGTCTCTGTGACAACCTCCACAGTGCACAGGCACTTTACTGGTATTAATATTAAAAACATTCTGTTATTAATGTATTTTGGATTCCTGAGTGTTTTTGTACTTTCAAGGAGAGAAGGCAACTGAATTTTTTGCCATTCTGCATTTCTGTTACTGAACTTTCTATCACTGCAATAAATTATGTGAAAAATTCAGATACTAAAAATGGAATTTTTAGTGGAGGTGAATTTTATCTCATACTTTCTGAAGATCAGACAATGGTGGGAATGTGAGAC
>PVJX010049236.1:0-11121 GCA_004027295.1 Dolichotis patagonum
CAGGTTAGTTTATCCCTGGGAGCAATAAATATAATGAGATTATGTTAATATCTTTATTAGATGAGGAAACCTTTTAGAAAAGCCAGAAACTAAATGCTTAGTGACTTCCCAGAAGGATTTTAAAAAACTCATTTTCTATGTGTGTTTCATGTTATATTTTTTCTCCTGTATTAAAAATAGGTTATCACAGATTATGATGAATTTACTATAAATCAGTCCCAGCAAAAAGCAAAGCAAGGTGCAGAGGGGATGAGATTTTAATTCATTGACTCTACAGTCTTCAGAAGGTAATCAGTCAAATTCTTACCCATAAGCTATTTATACCCAAAGGTCCTTCAATTTCAGACTGAGCAAGGACAAGGAACAAAAATGAATTAGGAGCCACAAGCCCTTCAGGACCCGCTGCGGGGTCCCAGTGAGGGGATCGTCAGTGCCATCAGAAGTGTGGTCACCTTGGGACAGGGCCAGCAGACACACTACAGGCACCATTTGGAAATGTTACTTCAAGTGGATCTGGGAGAGGCATGTGCAGGTCTTTGTCACTGAGTGTCCAAAGCTTTCACCCCTAAATCACAGTGTGAAGAGCAGAGAAGGCTCATGGGGGCCCCCCTAATGGTGCCACAGCCCAGGGAGTGACAGGGAAAAGGCAAGGGGCTGTGCCATGCGCAACCTCCATCCTCGCCTCACTCAGGTTGTGCCTCCGCGGTTCTGGTCAGGAGCTGTAGGAGGATTCGCAATGCTCTTCGTGTTAGCGACTCCTGGGACTCAGGTGCTGAGCCCCAGGGCCCTGGCACCCTAAAGGCTGAGGATGTCAGGTGCACTGGTCCCTGAGTGGTACCCAGGGACCTCTTTGGGGGCCTCATTGGAGAGACCAAATCGTACCAGCCTTCCCTGAGGCTGCCAGCCTGTGCCCTGGCGCACAAGCCTTTCTGCAATAGGAGCTCCGGGCTGCTCTGTGGAGCTCGCTCCGCTGAGCCCCCTCGGCTGGAAGGAGGCCGACTTTGGCTGTGAGTGCTGTCTGCTTCTCCATCCCTGGCTACCTCAGCTGAGCTGTGGACGGGTTCTCCGGAAACCCAAGGGAAGTATAACCGTCCACACGGAACCCAAGAACCCAGGCAGGAGCACAGCCTCCTGTGCTTCCACAGGTGCACCACTGTACCCCAATAAAGGAACAGGCACAGGCCTGGGGCCGTGGGGGAAGGAAGTCTGGAGGACATGGACGGCTGCACTGTCCGGGTGTAATGTGCCCCGGTTGTCGTCCTCTTTCTCCCGGCACACGGCTGCCCACTGGGTCTCCGGAGCCTGTACCCAGGCACGAGCCCCGCCCTCTGCTTGGCTCCCTGTTTCCACAGCCCTGCAGCAGCCAGCGCTCTGGAACCCACAGCACAGGCCAGGAGGACCAGCACTGTGAGGACGGAGGCCAGCAGGGACCAAACCTGCAGAGCCAGGGCTTGGTGTGATGCCTAAGGGCACTGGGCAGAAAGAATCCTCTCCATCTTGGAGAAGGAAGACCAGCCTTTTGTTTTCTTCAAGCCCTCAGCTGACTGAACGAGGCCCACCTGGCTCATGGAGGGTAACCTACTTTAGTCTGTCTCTTGATTTAATGTGTGTGTGTGTGTGTGTGTGTGTGTGTGTGTGTGATACTAAGAACTGAACCAAGGACTTTGCACTGAGCTGCATCCCAGCCCTTTAAACATCTTTTCATAACTGAAAGTCTGGACTCAAATTTGCATGCTTCCTTCCTCAGCCTCCCAGAGCTGTGTTCATCTCCTCCCTAAGACGCCTTGAAGAAAGTGATGCTTGGCCACCTGCCCAGGCACCCGTGACCTGCCAAGGTGACACCACAGTAACCATCACCCGGATCTCCTTGTTGCATCCCCAGGGCATCCGGCCCCACCCTAGGCTTCACTGCGGCTGGCTGCAGCCTCCTTGCTGTGCGGCAGAGCCGCCTCCAGCTCCCCTGAGGGGTTCGTCCTCAGGCGTCCCAGCCTGAGGTCTACCATGCCCCATCTGCAGCACCCCTGGTGTGGCCTACTTTAGATGACCAAGCCCCAAACCCCTAAGTTGCCCTCTGGGCTCTGGAAGGATGAGGAGGTGACCACGCCCCTCCACCTTCCCCAGCTCCCCCAGTCCAGTCACTCGAACTGGACCACCTTCTCAGCAGTCTCAAATGTTCACAGTCCTCCCGGTGTCGACAAGGACCTTGCTTCCTTCCATTCTCACTGGGCCAATTCCTCTGCATCTCCTGGGATTGAAGGGAGTTTTCTGCTCTCCTGGCCCCCAGTAGCTCTAGGCACCTGGGTCATGAGCTCAGTAGCTTTCCCTGGCCTCTCTCTGACCACACAACTTGCCTTCTGCCAAACACCAGCTTCCGCCCTGCTCAGGGAAGGATGGGGGACCTGTCCCTATGACTCCTGCTGTGGGCTCACCATCACCCCAGTGGGCAGGACATACCCTGTAGGCGGACTTCCGAGTCAGCTAGAATGACGGTCCTGCAGCAGCACGCAGGGCCTGAAATCAGGGTGCACGGACTCAGGACCCAGCACTGGCACAAGCTGGGCAGGAACCATGCTCAGGAAGCTCAAGGCTTTTGGCCTCAGTTTCTCTTCTGCCATGTGACGATGAGACCTCCCCAGGGTTTGTCACATGTTGATGGGAAGGAGTAGTGGCTTAAACCTCCTGTGTAAACAGCAGAAGGCCAGGTTCCTGCCACTCTGGGAGGAGCAGCTGGCTTGCTGGTTGAGGGTAGGGGTGGCAGAGTTGTCCTCCAGGGGTCTACATCCTGGCTTGGCCACGCCTGGGGACACTGAGAGGTTATTTAATGTCTTGAGCGCTTCTCCCTCCAAGTAACGGTCACGTGCAGAAGTAGCGAGAGTCTCAGAGCAGCGCTGGCGGTAGGCAGAATGCAATGGGGGAAGCTGCACTGATTGCTTTGGTTGTTGTATCCTTACCTGCTTGTTTGGCGTACTTAAACTCTGATCTGCCACCTCGCCATTTTCACCCACGTAGCCCCAGTCAGGCTAACCATCCTCTGTACACAGTGTACTGACACCTGAGCCTGGGAAACTGCCAGCGTGAGCCCATGGCCCTCCCCAGCCTCCTGCAAACAGGCACAGTGCTCAGCACTCAGCTTCTCACCAGGGCTGTGGCTTCTAGGACACCCCAACAAGAGTAGCCGCTCCTCCTGCTGCAGTGCTCGTGAAAGACCAGTGCAGACAGGAACAGAAACACAGACGCTGGCGGTGACAGCCAGAGAAGCAAGAGGCCAGCAGGGCCCAGGAGCTGCCTCCCATTCTCCCCTTGCTCCATCACTCACCATGCGGGAGACAAAAGGTCTCCAAGGTCCTTGTGACCTTCTCCAGGCAGCGCCAATGGTGCCACTGCTCCTCCATTACCATTGCTTTCAGTTCTAATGTCTGATATCTCATTACAACAGCTCTGCCACCAGCCCCGTCAATGGGGCTTTGGGGAGAAGAAACTGCAGAAGTCGGCGCTGCTGCAGACCTTTGTGTCCACTTAATTACACTCTCCTCTTGGCCGCCCTCAATCTTGCTCACAATGGATGCCTTCTCCCTGATTTTGTCCGTCTTCTAGAGGTCTCGCTGACTTCAGCAGTTTGCTCCTCCTGATTAATTTCGTCACCTCTGCTCGCTGACCTTGGTAGTACTTCCTCTTCCTGCCTCGTGGACGGGACCACGCAAGAATGTGTCCCACAAAGCACAAAAAGCCCCCAGGGAGGGGTGAGCGAGCTGCTTCATGTTATTCTTTGCACAGACAGTAATGATGACAGACCAGGAAGCTTCAGGAAGTACTAGGGAGATTCAGCAAGCTAAAGCGCGTGAAAAACAACCTTGCATCTTAAGGGAATCAACCTCCTGCAACAGAAAGAGAACATGTTGTAGTCACAGGACCCAGAGGTGTGATCCTGGCTCCATTCTTTGCTTATTAGATAATGACATTGGACAAGTCCCACATACTTTCTTAGGCTCCGTATCTTCATGTACAAAATGGGAATAAGAAAGTTAGAGCTCAGTTATGGTTCTTATATAAAATGTCCTCCCAAAGTCTCTTGCGTTTGGAGGGTGACTGGATCATGGGGAAGCAGGGTATCCTCATCCGTGTATTCACCCAGAGTTAAGCTCAGCAGTGGAGGGTGCTGTTAGGAGGTGGCCCTGAATGCAGGTGGGTAGAGCATGGCCAGGAAGGTTCCTGTACCCAACATCTCCCTTCAAGACACACTTCCTGGTTGTCAGGGGTTGAGCACATCTCCTCCACCTTGCCCCACCCCCATGCCGTTCCCGCCTTGGAGCCAGTCAACCTTGGGCTAAACCCTCTGAAATGTAAGATAATCCTCTTCTTTACATTGTGGGTGTTAGGCCTTTTCGTCCCACCAATAGGAAGGTGATACGTGGCAGGATGGTGTATCTGTAACCTTGTGGAGTCAGGGTGCTCCTGGGACATCTGCGGTGTCCCCAGCTGTCATTGCCAGTCACTCCGGCTGGGTTTAGCCAGGGGTCTTAGAAGTCACCGCTGTTCAGTGATGTATTGCTGGGCACAGATGAAGAATTCTACTCTATAGGACGTGGACTTTGGGGAGAGAACTGACTGGCCGGGTTCCCTCTGTCTGCTCTGCAGTGTTTGGCATCGTTGGCGTCTAGTGATGGAAATGTCTGTGTGGGTGGCTGAAAGGTCCACTCACATTGTACAGGACAGGGGTGCAGGGTTGTCCTCAGCCTTCGGTCTGAGGGGTGGAGCTCTGCTGATGTGGAACCAGGAAGCTGCAGGAATAAGGATGAAGACCTGGCTCTGCACATGCAAGAGGCACCCCCTGTTACCCCCAGAGCACACCTGTGCCTCAGTGCGCCAGGTGTTTATTCCCCTGCTTTCATCATTTACCGCACAAGGGAGAAATGCCTCTCTGAACAGCAAGGAGCATGAACTCAAGACTCTTTCCATTTTAATTTTAAGAGTTCTTCTGCAGAAATAATCAAGCTTTGCTACAAAGTCCAATGAGCAATATTATGTGTTCCAGTTTTATGTAGAATCAAATTATGTGTTCCAGTTTTATGTAGAATAATAATCATATATTATTAGAAAATTATATTTTGAAGCATATACATTTTTTACATAAATGTTTAGAGGAATAAACATGGTAGAAATTTATAAATGGATATATTATATTTAAATTTATGAAACAGTATACCCCACCTAGTAAGCTCTACCACTGTACTTCTGATTTTTAAAAATGCTTACTTATTCATTAATAACTCATTTCATACGGGGCATGCTTAAGCATGTGGTACAGATCACTCACTGTGCTAGTTCTGAAAATGCAACAGTGAATTAGGAATGGGTGCCTCCCCCTGGAGCTACACGTGTGGAGCCAGAGTGAGTGGTGTTATGCTTAGATCTCAAATGTCCCCCAAAATCTCATGTGTTCAGAGGTGAGGCTTTTGAAAGGTAGTTGGATCACAGGTGTGGATTAGTCCATTAACGAGTTGATAGCTAAGTGAAGTTAGGAAGAGGTGAGTCACAGGGGCATGATCTGGAAGGATGGATTCTTGTCCCTGGCTCCTTCTTTCTCTTTCTCTTTCTCTTTCTCTTTCTCTTTCTCTTTCTCTTTCTCTTTCTCTTTCTCTTTCTCTTTCTCTTTCTCTTTCTTCTTCTTTTTCTTTCTCTTTCCCGGCTGCTGTGAATTGAGACTCTTCTCTGCACACCCTTCTGCCTTGGAGCCTGCTGACGTGGACTGACTCCCCTTAACACATGAGCCAAGATAATCCTCTCTTCTTCTGAGTTGTGGGTGTCAGGTATTGTGTCCTGAAAATTGTGTCCTGTACAGGAAAGCTGAATGATACAGACCCACTCTCCTAACACATAGAGATCTGTAGGAGTATGGAGGTGACCCGGAGGCTGTCAACGTCAGTCTCTACTGTTTGCTACTCACAATCAAACAGGAGCAGAAGCAAGAGAAATTACTCAAAATGATAAATAATATTCACTTGAACTACACGATTGATGCACATTATATGTGAATGCTATGGTTTGAAAATGGTTGGACCCCTCCAAACTCAGGTTGATTACCCTGAGGTGGGGTCAGGAGGCAGGGCTGTAAGTGATGAGACAGTAGTTAAGAGGAATGGAAGTATCTCTTGGGGAAGCGGGTTCATTCTCACACGAGTGGTCAGTCACATGGCGAGCAGGTCACTGTGAACCATGCCTGGAGCCCAGAAGCCCGCTTCTGCTCACTCTTGCTTGTTCTTCCATTTTGCAGCTAGGAGCTGAAGCACTCTTAGGCCCCATCAGATGCTGGCAAGATGCTCCCAGGCTTGCCCCTTTGCTTTGTAGACAAATGGCTCCAGAGTATTTGGTCGCATGCTACAGCTGGGGTCTGGAATGTCCACAAAGGCTTTGTGTATGTGTGTCATAGGCTTTGCCTCGGTCTTTGGGGTGGAAACCTTAAGGGGCGTGACTTTGAGGGAACATCAGGCCCCACCTTCCTGTTTTTTCCTTGAGTCCCTTCCATGAGGTGAGCAGATTTGCTCCACCAGGCATTTTGTCCATGCTGTGGGGCCAGCTGATCACAGACAGAAGCTTCTGAGGCTGGAAGGCACAAGAAGCCTTTGCAAGGTGTGATGTGAGGCACGTGCCATAGTGGGGGGAGAGTAGAGTAGCGCACTGTGGTAGCAGCAGGACACAGACTAAGACAGAGAGGAGAGACTGGAGAGGCGGGGCCGTGTTGCCCCAATACCTGAACCCACTGACGTGGCTTTGGAGCTGGGTGATGCGTGGAGGTTGGCACTGCGCTGAAGTGAATGCTGAAAGGCAATGGGGTCACCACCAGTGGAGCATGGAGGGTGACACTGGTGAGGTCTCAGAAGTGGTGAGGAGTGTCCCAGGGAAGCCCAAAGCTCAGCGGAGATGGCATGTGAGGCTGTGTCCCGGTGCTGATAGAAATGGAGACAGTGAAGGCCATTCTGACACAGATGGGAGGATCCCTGCCTGGGGACTGGAGGGGGGCCATCCTTGACATGCAGCAGCAGAAGCCCTGGCTGCCTTGTGTCTGCACCCCAGGACTCTGGGAAACACAGACCCCAAAAGCAAGGTTTCAGGCAGGAGAAGTTTCTAAGCAGCTGAGCCTTCAGGCTGGTGCATGGCCACATTCCTGCTTCCAGAGAAATAAGAGAGCAGAGACGACTGGAAGAAGAATGTATAATTGCAGGGAGGCAGAGTGAGGAGCTTAGAGTGCTCGCTTATGAATACATGTGCACGCACATGTACCCACACAAACATGCTTTCAGCAGTGGGCCTGAAGCTGAGTTAATGTTACACTCCATCCCTGACTTTCCCCACATGTGTCCATCCACTCCCCGTGCACTCTTTTCCCACCTGACTGCCACGGTTCAAGAATGAAAGGCTGTGGTAGTGCATGGCTTTTTCTTAGGCAGAACTTGCACGCCATGAAATTAGCCATTTCAGAGTGAACCGCCTAGTGGTATTTGGTGGATTCATGATGCAAGGCAACCAACACCTCTACCCAGCTCCAAAATGCTTCCCAATAGAAGCCCCACATCTGTTAACCTCTTATTCCGCATCCTCTCTTATCCATGGCCCATGGCTGCCACCAGTCTCTTCTGTGTCTCCTTCCGTGGTTTATCTATGCTGAATATTTCCTGCGAGTGGAATTGTACCACATAAATGTTTGTGTCTTCCGTCACTCAGCTTGGTGTTCTTGACGTCATCCACGATGTGTCAACATCTCACTCCTTTGTGAAGGTCGATTTGTATTCTATCATAGGTCTGTCAATTTTCTAGAGCTGTTATAACAAAGTACCACAGCCTAGTAGCCTGAAGCGCAGAACTTTGTTGTCTGATTTCTGAGGCCAGAAGTCCAGTGCCTCAGATGTCTCCTTGCGGAGGCCTCTCTCCAGGCCCCTGGTGGTCTGCAGATGCCTTTGGCTTTCCCTGGCTTGTGGTTACCTAACTTCAATATTCACTCAGTGCTCTCCTTGTGTCTCCTGGTTATATAACATCGCTCATCATGCAGTAGAAACCTGCCCTAGTCTAGCAGGCCACCATCTTCACTCCTGCCATAGGCAACAATGACATTTCCAAACATGAGTGACATTGCGTGGCACCAATGGCCAGGACTGCAACACATGGATTTAGGAGGTTACAGTGCAAACTACCACTGTGTGGATGCAATGTTTGTAACTTCACTCATCGGCTGACACTCATCTGAGTGATTTCCATCTTTTGGTGACTGTGAATAGTGTTACTATGAATTTTAACCCGTTTTCAATTCTTCAGGATTACAAACCTAGGCATGCAGCTGCAGCCTCAGTTGGTTAATCTGTAGCTCTGAGGAACTGCAAACTGTTTTCTATAATGGCTGCACTATTTTTACAATCCCACCAACAACAACTGATGAGGGTTCCGATTTCTCCACCTCCCTGATAACCCACGCCACTTTCTTTTTTAATTGTAGCCGGTAATGAGCTTGACGTGATGTCTCATTGGATATTATACTGAAGCAGCAGATTGCTGGTGAGCTTTCAGCTACTTGTCTCAGATTTTTCCAGTAGCACATTAGTGCAATGAAACCGTTGCATGTTTACATGTGGGAAGATGTGTGAATACTGCTTTAGAATGGAATCCTACATGTGGAACTGCTGGTGAAGTGCATTTGTACCTAAAAATTTGATAAATATTTTCAAATTTAATCATTTACATTATATAAAAGTAATTAAAAATACATTTTCATTCTTTTGACAATCCAAGCCTGCAATTAGTTAAAAAGACTGCTTATGGTAATATAAGGTTCACAAATTTCTTCTCTCCTGACCTCTTTCTTTATCTATCTCTCTACAAATTTGGCACAATCTCAGCAGAAGACAATGGAAATGTTCCCATACTATTCTCAAAGTTTTACTGAAATTAAAATAAGAATAATTAAAATATAAGCAACATTGTCAATTTGATGGTAAAAATATCTTTTCTGATCTGATCGCCTCTAGGATTACTTTCATGTTTCATTTTCCCATTGCATTTTCTTTTATATAAGTTGCCCATTTATATCTACAGTTTCTTTTGGATGATTTTATTGAACTGCTTTGGTCCTAAAAGAGGTCTTTCCATAGAACTAAATATTAACCTGTCTTTTTTCCATGTAGCTTGGGCCATTTTGTCTCATGTTTTTCTCAAACATAATAAACTCAATGTAATCTTGGGCTTGGCATTGTTATTTCCACAACCTAGAAGGCATAGATGATGTGTTCCTATTATCTGGTTTTGAAGGCCTGTAATGCCTTCATTACTCTGTTCTGATCAGTTTTATACTATTTTGTTTTGTAGGAATTCATTGTGTGTGAAGATATGGACAACTATTTAGCAGAAAACAAGAGACATTATGGTAGCCACTGTAGATCTCCTGTTGTCTTGCTTTGAAATCTGTGCCATTTACATTTTCTTCTGATCTGCTTTGTTCTGTTTTGTTATATTTAGTTTCACCCTCTTTTAAAAAAAGAGAGGTTTCATCTGCAATGATGAGTAATAATTTTGATGAATTATTACAAATTTGGTCAACAGGATCCCATCCAAGATGACTCCCTTGTCATTCGGAAAATTTCTATCTCTGTGGAAAAACCAATACTGGTTAGCAGCAGCTACTCGGGAGTCAAAACACCTATGAGATATTTGTCACGGAGGCATTTGCCCAGGCTCCATGGCCTTTGTCCATCTGGAAAACCCCATTCTCAGTGCCTAGCAGAGTGTCTGGCACATGGGGGCTCATGTGATTTTGAGTGGATGACGAATGAGTTAGTGCATGGGTGTTGACCGCCCTGTTCCACATCAGTCTTCTCCCCTTTCCATCTACTCCTCCTGAGAGTCCCACAGATCTCCTTAGCAATCCAGACCCCCTCCATAGGAATTTCAATGTTTCTTAAAGTTGCCTGGACATCATTTCTTCCGTGATATACTGTGAGTGTGAGTCCGTGGTTATGTCTTATTTACATCGCAAGTGACTATTATGGGACCTGGCATTTAACCCTCTAGAATTATTCATTGTAATTAGAAGATGTCCTGCTGAAGTTGGTGGATGCTGGTGACCTCTAAGATCATGGTCAGCTGACCAGGCTTGCTGCATGTCTTATGGCCTTGGCTCAGAATAAAGCTGACAAAACTTGAGGTGAAGACATCTCATCTTGGGGAACTGGGGGGAGGCCTTTGACAGGAGAACCTGAGGACCCCCTTGGGTGGAGCGTTTCCAAGATGGGGAGGGTTCGTCCAGCTCTTCCTGATCAATGACTGTTGGACTCATGGCAGTGGATGGAAGCCATGGCAGTGGGACCGCTTTGAGAAATCAGCCGTGTCTGTCACTTGATTTTTTATTCTGATGCAGCCTAGGACAATTCACCTTATCTGAACCTGACAGAAATGTGGCTCCTAATGAGAGTAAAAGTTAACATGTCTGATTGCGTTATGGGGCACAGTACATGGGCTGATCAAAAATATGAGAAATGTTTAACTGTAAAAAAATCATCACAGTAGACCTTGCCACTAATTCCCCTCAAAACACTCCTGCTGGCTTCTAGCACACATGTCCCATTACTCCGGAAACATTCTTACATTCATCCATTGTATTCACCTCCTCTGGAACCATAGGACTTTGGACTCTTCCCAAAGTCAAAAAGACTATCAATAGCAATCATTTTGAGGGTACATTGATTCAGGTATCAATGTATTTCCAACAGTGCAAGTACAGACCAAAAAAAAAAAAAAAAAGACTTTCAGATCTGCTTCAGAAAGTGACAAGAACAATGGGACAAGTGTGTTCACAGGGAAGATGACTACTTCAAGGGGGATTCGTGGAAGTGTGGATTTTTACTGTAACTGTTTTTAAAATTTAAGCCCACACCATATCTTTAAAGAGATCACACCTCAGACTTTGAGCTGGAAGGTCTGGTATTTGAGATTCCTGATTACCAAATGAAAGAACCAAACTAAACCCCAAGCCCAAACCAAGAAAGAACCATGTTCCTTCCTACTGTAACTAATTTTCGTTTCATCCTAATTCTAGATTAATACCTCATCAATAGTGACTCAGAATACTCAGCTTTTAAT
>PVJX010049237.1:0-11176 GCA_004027295.1 Dolichotis patagonum
AGAGAGACAGAGAGAGAGAGAACATTCCCAATCTTAATGTGATACAAATTACAATTGGTCAACTTTATAAGAGTAGGAGAGCAGTATACATCCCATAGAAACTATAATTCAGGGTTTGCATTTTCATCTTTTCTTGGGCTACTGATCTGCACCACAATCTTGGTCTTGCTGCTGGTCAGAAGCAGTAAATCATGCGATCGGGAGGAGAAAACAAAAAAAGTACTGTCCAGGGAGCCCTGCGGTCATCTGGGATGTAGGGTGGCTGAGATGTATTTAATGCCTTTCTGTCTTAGGGTATTTTCAACTTGTGATGTGTTTATTGGTACATGAGATTATCATCGTTGAGAAGCACCTGTAATTTTGATATATATTCCCAATGTAATAATTTGTGTTCAAAACCAAATGATTATTAAATGAAACCCATGTGCCTTTACACAAACATTCCACATATTAAGATATTAAAATCTTATGCATTTATTTTAAGAATATAAATCTCAACACTTGCCAGTCTACCAAGGAAAATATATACCTGAATACAACAGAAGCCCAGCAGGATAAGGTGTGGGGTCCTTAATATTGATGAGAGTCAGATAGCAACTAGGAATTTGATCAAGGACTAAAAGCACTTAGGCAGAAAACAGGATCAGTGTTTTAACTGGGTTGTACACATCTGTCATTTTTTGCAGATGGGTTAGTTATTTATCTAGGTCTCTTTTTAAAATTTGGGTTGGGCTATCTCCTTAACTTCAAAGTTAATATGCATTGAATGCTAAGTGTATTTACTGTTTTGGTTGAGGTTGATTTTAAATAATGGGATTTAGTTTTCTCTCCATAAAAACCATATTCTAAAAAGAATGCCCTCAACCTTTACTCGGTTCATCAATAATCCAAGAGCTTAAAAATAAGACCACAAAATCAACAACAAAATAAACCTCTGAGATGGAACCAAGTTGGCTCTGAGCAAACATGTGAACTAAAATATGTCAAGGACGAAATTTGAAAGCAATTGTCAATTACGGGAAAATGTCAGTGGCAGTGTTATAGACGTTCAGCTTTTTAAGGTTAATGGCAAAGCATTCAAAGGTATGTACAGTATACTTCCAGAATGCGCTGGGAAATGCAAAGGTACTGCTGGAGGCAACTCCGGCATGCTCTCCCAACCTTAAACAGAACAAGTTAACAGAAATAAGTGAATGAAGACATAAAGAATGTGAGTCATGTGACCAATCAGATTGGTTAATGGATGTGAATTAAGCTGTGAGTGCACAGCAGAAGCAGAATATATTCTGTCTGTTTTGGCAAGTACTTTGTCCAAAGTGTTCAAAGTACTTGAGGCCAGAAATGCTTCAGACATTGGATTTTTTCTTCACATTTTAAAAAATATTTGCATATGCTTAACAAGTTGTCTTGGGGATGGGACATAAATCTATAAACACTAAACTAATTTAGCTTCCACATATACCTGATATGTATAGCCTAAAGACAATTTCATACAGTATTTTAAGATAATTTTATGCAGGCAGCAAGGTTTTGAAATGTGGCATTTTCCATTTTTGTCATCTGGTGCTCAAAAAGATTTGAAGTTTGGAGCATTTTGGATTTGAGATTTTTGGAGAAGGGGTGCTCACCCCTCATATGCTGGTTTACCAGATAGATCATGTCAGGCAACAAAATACTAAATTATTAAAATCCCTTAAAATATTGTTTGACCTGAACAACACACACACACACACACACACACACACACACACAATTAGACAATGATGTGGTAACAATGGATGATATCACCTTCAGCACACCAACATGAGTAAGCTACTCACTACTGGGATATCCATGATTTCTCCAAATATGACCAGGTTTACAGGTACCCTTTGTACAGTACCCACATCAAAATCTCCCCCGTACACACATACGCACATGTGCTCATGTATATATCACCCTCTGGTCTTTCCTTTAACATAGTTATCTGATATGCCTTTCTTTCTTTCTTTCTTTCTTTCTTTCTTTCTTTCTTTCTTTCTTTCTTTCTTTCTTCTTTTTTCTTTAGTAGACTTTAGTTTGTAGAGCACTTTCAGCATGGCAGCAGTGCTGCACAGAAGAAACACAACATTTGCATGTGTCTCCTGCCCTGGCATGACCACAGCTCTGACCCTGACAGATGGTAATCATCCAGGGTCCATATTTGACATTAGGGTTACTTGTGCTGTCATACAAGCTACGGTTTTGACAAATGTATAGTGACATGAATCACTGTTATAATATTGTACATAATAGTGTCACTGCTCTAAAAATAGCCTGTGCTCTGCCTCCCTGGTCACTTCTAGGAACCACTGATCTTTTTACTGTCTAAATGGTTTGGTGCCTTGAGAATATAATAGTGTAGGCATTACACTCTGTGGAGTCTGTTCAATATGGACTTCTTTCTCTTAATACACACTTAAGATTTTTATAAGTCTTTTTGTGTTCATCGGCTTCTGTCACTGTGACAAAATACCTGAGAAAATCAACTCAAAGAAGAAGGGTTTGTTTTGGATCATGGTTGCAGTGGTTTTAGTCTATGGTCACTTGGCCCAGTTGCATTTGAGTTTACGGCGAGGCTGAGCAACATGGCGGAAGCTTGTGCCAGAGGAAAGTTGCTCACCTCTTTGTGACCAGGTAGCAATGAGAAAAGAGTAAGGAGAGAGAAAAGAAAGTATATCCTTTAAGGGTATGTCCAAAATAACCCAACTTCTTCCAACTAGACACTACCCCCTAAAGTTTTCACCACTCCTAATAGCCCATTAAGCTATGGATCCATCAATGGATTAATCCACTGATAACGTTAGTACTCTTAGACTTTAGTTGCCTCTCAAGGTCCTACTGTGAACACTGTGACACTCTAAACCAAACCTGCCACACACAAGCTTTTGGGGGGTATTCCAGGTCCAAACCATAACCCTTTTCACAGCTTGGTGACTCGTTTAATTTTAGCACTGCATCATAATTTAATTTTAGCACTGCATCATAATTCACATTCTTAATGTACCATAGTTTGTATATATCCACTCATGTATTGGAGAACACTTCAGTAGCTTCCAAGCTTTGGATACCATGAGTAAAGATTCTGCAAACGTCTATGTATAGAGTTTCATTTGGATGGAAATAAATGTGCGGATTCTTTGAGTAACTACCAAGCCGTGTTATTGATGGATCTATGGGAAAAAAACAGTCTATTTAATCTTCCAAAGTGGCTGTATGATGTTTATACTGTTCTCTAAGTTGGTCCCCCAGCACTATTCAAAACATTATGGTAATAAATAAAATGAGATCAATCCTTTATCACACACACAGACACACACACACACACACAGGAAACCTATTGGGATCTGAAATGTATCTCCAAAGGTGTTAAAGGCTTTGTTTCAGTATGGAAGGTGGTGACAATTTGAAGAGGGAGGTCATGTGATCAGTCTTCAGGGTCACTGGGGCATGACCTTGAAGGGGATAATGGGACCACAGCCACCTCTTTTTTATCCTCTTGCATCCTAGGCCATCAGGCGAACAGGTGTGTTTGCATACCACATATTCTCACCTAGTTATTGGCTCCAAAACCAACAGGGCTGGAACCACCAAAACTGTGGGACTAATTAAACCTTTCTTCTTTGTAAATTGATGCTCTCAGGTATTTTGTTACTGTGTTGGAAAAGTACCACTTCCTGATCAGATGCTTGTATGACTCGGACAGGAGAATTGGATGGAAAAGTACTTACATCTCATGCACGCAGTGCTTACCAGTTTCCTTGGGACTGTACTTCAGAAAGCAAATGTGTACGACAGATACAAAGTGTTCAACTTGCAAAGGGTTCTTGTGCATGGGAAAGAGAAGTGAGAAGGGCAAGGAAAACATCTTCTGCTCTTCTCAGAGGCTTGGAAAAACCTCAGCCCTCCTTAAATTCATCTCATTGTGAATCCCTCATCTGTACCTGGACAGCCCTATATAGTTGGGTAGAACTCACAGCCTAGCAGAATGGTCTCTTTAAGGAGAGGATCACTATCTTCAGGGCAGATTTCCTGAGTTTACTCACTTGCTTCCACACCCAGATCATCAAAATCAATTTCAGACAAGCATCATCTGGGTGGTTTTAAAAACTACTGATTCTCTCAGTTTCCTCAAATTCTGATGAAATTGTCTCACACATAGCCCGGGAACCTAGACTTTTAAAATCAAATGATCCTGACTGATTTCAATGTCTAACTTTGAGAAGACAGTTATACATCACCTGGGGACCTCGGTTCAGTGTGGCTTTTAGTTTGTTCTGTGAGGAAGCTACTATCCTAGCTTCCAACAAGCTCCCGAGTCCAGCCAAGGCCTCGAATGAAGACCACATTCTTAATAGCACAGATCTAGAAATCTCCTGTCTAGCTTGTCCGCTCTGTTAAAATGCCCAGTTGCTCAACACTTTTTCTCTCTCGCTAGGCTCATTCTTGGCTCACTACCCTGCTTCTTATTTCATTGGCAAGCTCAGCCATCAGTGCAGAGAAATTTCATGAGCTCTACCCTATTATAATGTAGCTATCTCCCAGCTGTAGTGACCTCAGCATCTCTCTTATGACTGTATCCATGCCCCTAACAAAAGTGCCTCCACTTGTATGCTAGAGTGGACTTATCTATCTCTCCCGCTATGTTGCCTCCTCCTCGTGGCCAGACAGATGCTCAGAACTTGGCCAGAGCATTGATCAGGAGGCTATGACACTCCCATCCTAACAGGAATGAAACAAGGAAGAAAGGAAAGTAGGCAAGAGGAATGGAAACAAGCAAACACACAAAAAGCAAGGAAGCAAGGGAGGGAAAGCAAATGTATATCTTTCTTTCTCCGTTGCTCCTTTAACCAGGCTGTCTCACACGTCTCCAGGGAAGATGACCTTTTGTACACTGCTTCAGCTTTTTTCCCTCGCGGTCTCTCTTTTAATGCCTTGAAATCCTGTCTCCTTGCTGAAGGCAGCATTTCCATCTCCACTTCATACTTCTTATTTATATCGGAGGTCCCTGTGTCTGTCTCTCCCTTTGTGGTTCCACCTAGATACCTGAAGGTGAACTCAGTTTAACATCCTAGCACCTGAAGTTTTCCTCACTCCTTCTCCTGCAATGCAGCAGTGATAACAATAATAAATGAAACACACAAACACACATGCAAAAAAATATATAAAATAGGAAAAGAGAAATGAAATATTTCTGCTCCCTTTGCAGGCTTCTCCATCCTTATTACTGTTAACTCAGCTGAAGACTGAAGGATTATTACCTTGATATCTTTTTTGCTCTTCCTAATGCACACTGTATGTTATGCCACGAAGTCTTCCAGAGTCCATGGGCCAAGTGCGTGAAGAGCATCTCTTTCCGACTTCCTGGGTGACCCCCTCTGAACCACCATTATAACTTTTTCAGGTTCTAGCAGGTATGCTCTGAGGATTCCTAACTCCAACTTTCCTTCCTGCACCCCGATATTAACTCAGTAGTCAGAAACTTACCACTCGGTTACAGGATAGACAATAGCGACCTTACTGTGCACTTTCAATATTTCTCCGTTTTTCTAGCAGTCAGCAAACATGTCCTTAAAGATGTCTGTAAGGCTTTTTCCTCCCATGGCTTCTTCTTATCATTCTTCTCTTCTGCTCATTCTTCTCTGATGACTCTAAGTTTCAAAACTGATCACCTTCCCAAGGCAAGGTCAGTACTCACCTGCTCTCCCCAGAATGTTCCTCTGCAAATAGCCATGCAGCTTGATTTCCACCATCTTCAAAGCTGTCGGGAATGTGACCTCCTCCACTGCCCAGTAAGGAGGCAAGAACGCCCTGCACCAAGAGCTCTCAATGTTTTACATTTATATTAAGAAAACAAAGCATTACCAGGAATGTTAAGTACATTTTGAATAAATGATGAGACATACATTTTTGGGGGTCACTTTTCACCACAGTACTTCTGAAACTTAATTGTGCACCTAAAAACACCAGAGAATCTCATCAAAATGCGAATTTGGAGTCAGTAAGTCTGGAGATGATATGGGCTGGAGGACTGGAATTTCTTATAGCCTCTTGGGCTCATGCCGATAAAACAGCTTATCTGTGAACCACAATTTGAGTACCGCATCCTTAGAGGATTTTTTCCTTTTTTTTTTTTTTTGTGATCTTCAATAATGTGAAGAAACATTGGAAAACAAAGGAAAAAAATCATCCTATTTTTTTTTAACCCACTTGTATTACTGACAAATGTGCCTTAGTCAGTTTGGGCCACTGTAACAAATTATCATAGACTGGGTGACTTACGAAGCAAGTATTGATTTTAGGTTTTTTTTTTCCATAGCTCTAGAGGCATGCAATCAAGGTACAAGCAGAGCTGGTATTTGAGGAAAGTTCATTTCCTGGTTTCCAGCTGCCTGTCTCCTCATATGTCAGGGTGGGGGAATAAGAGGAAGGAATCTAACTAGTATCTGTCTTTAGAAGCATACAATCCTTTCTTGAGGCCGCCACCCTGGTGACTGAACTCTGTACCAATGTTCCACCCTTAACAACAGCATGCTGGGTTTCATGTTTCAACTTTGAATTTTCAAGGGACACAAAGATACAGTCTAACAACTGCAGTCCAATACACTGTTGATGTGATTGTGCTTTATTCCTCTGTAGAGATTGTGTTGCACATTGGTACTTTGATCCATTCCAAAAGCTATCAAGTCTATATAGTACTATGCAACATGTGGGTAGTACATTACATGCTGAGTAAATTACAACAAGTGGAGACTCAGCCCATTGGTCAGATAGTTCATGGAAACATGAATGAGAGATAGAGGGCACAATGCATCATTGCATACAAAGAGCACAGAGTTTCACATAAACATCCTGACATTAGCTGAAAACCACCGAAACTTCATACCCTCTTTCTGCACAGCGAAAACCAGAACTGTAACAACAGTTCACCAATGACTGAAAGAACCGTGCGTGTAATTTGTCTGTAACATTCAGAACCATTTTCTGTCACTGCTATTGCATCTGCGTAATATGCCATTATATGGTGAAGACAGACAAAGCGTAAGACGTGAGTGGTACCCGGAGAGAAACATTTCATGACGTTCAGTATGAGTGAACAAACACACGTCTTGTGCTGTTTTGTTTGATTTCCATTATAGAAACAATGCTATTCTGTCGATAGACACGATTACTTCAGCTGTGACAACGGTCTCATTGGAAAGGTATTATTCTCCTGCATAAAATGGCATGTTTTGAAAATTAATAAATTTCTTTGGTTCATGAAACACTTTGAACAGTTGTTTGAATCATCTTGTGTTTGAATTTATAGAGGTTTCTGTCTCTCTGGGTTCCTGCAGATGCTATTTTATAGGTAGAAAAAGACCAATGACTGCCTTACAGTGCTATGGTGGTTATCAATCGATTAACATATTTAAACTGTCTGTATTGATTTTACTTCTGCTGAGTCTCTTCCCCAGTGCTGAGGCAGTCTTGGGATGTCCAGAAGGGAAAACATGTAAGCAATGAGGTATGATGCTTCTGCTTCTTGCTGGCGCTCTCTTTGACCTCAAGTTTTCCTTTTTTTGGTAAAGCACACCTTCTAGTTATTTCCAAGTTCATGTATTCTTTTGTTGAGTCTTTTGAGTGCCTGCAAAAATCTGTATCCTATGCTGATCCTTGATTGGAAATTTGTTTGGCATTGGGTACTAGGTGAATATTTTTCAGATGACTCTTGGAAGGCATCATGCCATTGACTTTTACATTCAAGCATTACGATTGAAAATTTTCATATCAATGTGATTATCAATTGTATTTGTTTGTCAAGGTATGAGTTGCTTGTCCTTGGCAGCGGTCCATTCAATGAAATTTTTTAGATGCAAGTATTAATTCCCCAGTCCTTTCCTTTCTTGATGACCAGCCGCCTGCTGACAGTTAGAATTCCTCTCCAGCACAGAGGAGAATTGTGAACACAGAGAAGTGAACATTCAGTGAAATAGCAATGTCACCACTATGTTATTCTACTGGGAATAAGAGCTACCATATGACACTATAGTGGGTGCAATGGAATAGATGTTCTAACATGACCAAAAAATGGCATGGGTTTTAATACACTGTAGAGACCAAAACAAAGAAAGTGGAGGGGAGAGAGAGAGAGAGAGAGAGAGAGAGAGAGAGAGAAACACAGACATAGAGACACAGAGACACAGAAAGGCTCAGAGGAAGGGAGAAAATATCCATCAAGAAACATCTCTCTCCTACTCTTTTGCCCCTTAAAACTGAATGCTTTGTGTATTACTATGGGGCCTTTCTTTTTTACAAGCAGATATGACAGAGCAAAATAGACATAGTGGTAAAAATTATCAAAATGTGAAATACATAGTTATAGGCCAAGGAGAAGAACGTTTACCAAAGTAAAATTAGCATTCACACAAGACACGTCGGACCATTTTATGAGACTCCCTCTAAAGTTCTGACCAGTGCCAAGCTTTACTAGCAATTCTCTGCAGATGAAGCAAAGTCCAGGACTATCCACCTGTCCCCTTGAATCCTTTCTGCTGTCCTGAGGCCATTCTGTGGCCCCAGGTATAACACGGAATGTTCCTAAATGATGTTCTGTGTGCTTCCTTTCTACAAAAGAAAACTACTGTGCTCTGGAAATATCTCCTTTTGGACTTGGATTGCTACCTAGCTTAGGTAACATTTCCCAGGGTCCCATGTCCCTGAATCCATAAACAATACTAGCCGGACTAGTTACAGCTTGCTAGGGGCAGATCATAAATACAGTCTCTCCTCCTCAGAAATGCCATTACAGCACTGCCAGCAGCTCTGGCATTTGCAAGCTTATAGAGGGAATGGCTTAGGTCACCTTTCTTTTATTTCTTTGGTGTCCCCAGTAAAATGAGACAAAAGTTTACTGGGCAACAGATAACCCTTTCTTTCCTAAAAGTTTTGAGATTTGGGCATGAAGCTTTTTTTTCTCAATGATTTGGTGTAATTTTTTTTTTCAAAGATCAAAAATTGAAAGCACAAGCAGAAATTCCAAGCATTTAGATAATTTTAAGTAGGTGAGCTGCAGTTAGAAGGAGTAAGTTCTGGTGATGATAGTTAACAATAAAGTAGCGTATGTTGAAAAATAGAGTCGAGGGATTTAACTATTAAGGTCACAAAAAAACACATTTTTTTTTCTCAAACCAAATTAGTTCATTTATTTATTGCTTTGTAAATCCAGTCTTTCTCTCCTTTCTTTCTTTCTTTCTTTCTTTCTTTCTTTCTTTCTTTCTTTCTTTCTTCTTTCTTTCTTTCTCTTTCTCTCTTTCCTCCTCTCTTCTTTCTTTTTTCTTCTTTCTTTCTATTTAAAAATCTTAGTTGTACATAATTATGAGAGCTAATATGTCAGATGTATACAATATGTAGTCATCAAATTTGGACTGAACCTTCCATCTCCCCAAGCGTTTGCCACTTCTTTATATTAGACACCTTCAAACTCCCATTTTCTGGTTCCTTATAAAACATATCACCATCCTATTGTGATGTAAGAACACTAGAAATTATTCCTTCTACCTAGCTGAATTTTAAGGCAATAGATATGCTAATTACTATGACTTGACTGTTACATAATACATACATGTGTCAGAACATCGTTTGGTACTTGATAACTGTGTATAATTGTCATATGCCAATCAAATGTTTTTTAAATATTTAAAAAGAAGTCAGGTAAGCTCATGGTAGTATTTTAAGATGTGCACTCAGAAAAGTAATAACTGGTTATTGATAAACTGTGGGTTGGTTAATAAGAGATAGGGATTTGTCCAGTACCCCCCTCCAGAAAAAAAGATGGAAAAGAAGAGATTTTGAGGTAGCTCAGTGGTAGAGCACTTGCTTAGCATGCCCAGAGCTCTGGGTTTGATCTCCAGTACCACCAAAAAAGAAAAAGAGATAGCTATAGACTTACCTAACTTTTCTTCACTTATCACTATTTTCCAATGGTCAGGAAATACAATTTATATTGCCTTCGGCTTTCTCCTCTACACATAGGTGATGAGATGATTTTTTATACTGAGTCAGCCTTTCCATTGTGGTAGTCATTGCAATGTCTTTTAAGCCGTGACCCTGTATTGGGAAAGCATATTCCCTCAAAACAGGCTACGTACATTTCAGGTTGTTACCCTTGTGAGAGAGTTCTTGTCTGGATAAAGTAGATGGAACTCACCACGAGAGCTACAAGCATTGGCAGATTCTGGTCTCCCAAACTGTAAGTCTTCCTGCAGTCAAACAGGATCTGCGGCCAATGAGTCACTCACCTTGGGTCTAGGAAAAGTTGAGTAAATCAATGGTACTCTCTAAATAATATATGAGACTGGAGACTCAATTCCGTTTCACACTGAGGCAATGTACGTATCTTGCTCTGTGGGTAAATAGCTCAATATTTGCCAGAGAATTCATTGCTGGGAAGCACAGGGGCTTTGCTTTTAAGGGTTAGATATTAGGAGACCATACTCAGTAGAAATTAATTAACTGCTACAATGTTTACAATTATCTACGTCTTTGAAGGAAAACTACAAAATTCACTGAAAAGGAAATGGAAGCAAAAAATAAGTGAATTCTAAGCAGCAGAGGCAGAAATAGCAATAGACTGTCTCAAGCAGGGACATCTCTGTGTCCTTTAGGTGGTCTCCCCTTTCTTGTGTCATTCAGTCAGTTTTTAAACGATGGCATTTGAGTCCTTAATGAGAAAGTGAATTAGTCAAGGGAAAATGATAGTGATGGGAACGAAGTCTTGGATGTGCGAGGAGGGAGGAAAATTCATCAAAGGCAACCATGGCATAGTGGGAAAATAATAGCAAGCCAGGGAGAGGCCATCCCTGACTGCACTGGGGGACCAGGCATATGGGAAAAGACAGGCACAGGTCCAGAAATTCTTATACTATGGCACAGTGAATGTCTGGAGACCTATGGACACGTGACTTGACCTAAAAAGCCCCCAAAATTGAAATACCAATCAAAGCTTCCTGAAGACAGTGGTATCTATCAAAAATCAGGACTTTGCAAAGGATCATAGGCAATGCGGCAGGTTAAAATAGCAATATTGATGTTGAAGATGATGGTGATGATGATGATGTTAATGGTGATGATGGTGGTGATGGTGGTGATGGTGATGATGGTGGTGATGGTGGTGATG
>PVJX010049238.1:0-11155 GCA_004027295.1 Dolichotis patagonum
CGTAAAGGTTTGGGGAGCTTATGTCCAGTCACGGTTTCTTGGTAACTGATACTACAATGATTAACTCCGCAAAAGATTACCTGATAGTGTCTTCAGTCAGGCTTATTCTAGGTTTCATTCACCTCTGTCTTGAGAAATTGTAATTAACTTGGCAATTTAAGGCTCTAGGAATCCGCTTTCTGCCCACACACATGCAGCTGACAATCTAGGGACATATTTTGGTGTTCCGCAGCAGGTTAGGCTGTTGTGCGAAGTGAGGGCTTATTGTCTTGGAGACGTTGTGCAGCACTGAGTCGTTCTCTATACTTAATTCCGAGTGAACGTGTATTGCATATTTTATGCCTTTCTTGCCTTGCTCTCCGTCAGGCCCACTTTTTGTCACTCTTACTTCCTGATATATATCTCTTTATAAAGCATAAACACAAAAACGTCTTCCAAAGTTCTGTTTTCTAGGGGAAACAGCTAAGAGAGTTTCACACATCCTGATTTACCTAATGAGCATCTACAGTGTAATTAGCAGTAGGCCTCCTTTCATGCTCAGAAGTGTTCTGGATTGCATAATTAGTAGTATGGTTGTCCTATCTCAAATATTAACATGATGTTTCCTAGCTAATATAAAGGTGACCAAGTGATTTTGGGTTTGCTGTTACTCACATGCTTAGTAAAGTAATGCATGTACAAAGAAGCTCAACAAGTATTCATTTAATGAGTAACAGGAGCAAAATTTAAAATTTCATTAAATTAGTATTCAGTGGAGTATGTAATGTTTAATGACATAATTAATTATAATATCTAACAATATGCAATAATGTAATTATGTAATAGCAAACTAATTAGACAACGTCCAACTAATAATCAGGAGACATGGTATTCAAACCAAAAAAATATAAATACTGTTGCATTCAGTGTTTGCCAGACTACATTTTATAAGAGTAACTGTTGGAAAAGCAGAGTCAGAGAAAACTTCATAGTGGAAGTGTCATTTAAGTTTGGTTTTGGGAATGAATTGGCATTCTCAAACTACATAAAAGAGAGTAAGCACCTAGAAAACTTAAGAAAGTGCCAGTGAATGAGAGTGGAATGTTAGTTGATTCATTTGATGAAGAACAACAACACATTTAGTTAGTTTTAATTTCACATTTTAATATTTCTGAAAGCGGCAGGCATCTATCCCTAAGCCTTACTGGTGTATAGTTGATACAAAGTATGTATTTATTGCATGCAATTTGCCTTTTTGAAATCTTAATCACAATCAAAACATTTAACATATCCATTACCCAATTTTTTTGGCATGGGGTGAACATTAATGTCTACTTTCTTAACAATTGTCAAACATACAAAAGTTACTATTGACCATTCTCTACAATCGATCTCCAGAAAGCATTCATCTTATCTAACTGAAACTGTCAATGACATCTTTGTATTTCAAGAAGCCTGAAGTCAAACCTCATTTGACTCTTACGGAGGGGACATAGCAAGTGGATGAGCACTGCAGCAGAATAAGTAATTTGGAACAGAATCACAAGGTTGTGCTAAAACCTTTGCTTTTATTCAATGGGCTAGCAAGAACAAAATCATGTTTTTCACACATAAAGTGACAGGAAGTTTTAATACTCTAGTATCAGTGTGAAGAATGAATGGGTGGAGAAATTGGAGGTAGGGAAACTATCCAGGAAACTATTATAATAGTCTTGGCAAGCACTAAAATGTGGTAGTAGAAAAAGAACAGAGGAGATAAATTAAACAGACTTTGTGTTGCAGAATCAACGAGATCTGGGGGCTGATGGAATATAGAAACTGAGAAGAAAGGAAGAATTGAGAAGATGATGTTCAGGTTTCTGATTTGGGTAAGTATATGGCAACAGGAAAGTCAAGTGGAGAAAACACAAGGAGGAAGAGATGCTGGGGGGAAATATTAAAACAAGTACTAAATGCTTTAAATTTTAAAGTTTTTCTCTAAACTTCCACTGAATGTGGTCCATATCACTTATCTCAGCTCAGAGAAGAGATGGACCTGAGATAGGGGAAGGTATTGAAAGTGTAGATCTAGGCACCACCTCCCAGGGAAAGTATAAGAGCAAGCAGAAGAGTTAAGCAGTGTTCTTTGCAGGACTAATTTCTGGAAAAGAAGGGAGTACAACCTTTTAAGGCATCACAGAAAGCTGGTAAAAGGTCAGAAGTGATTCAGAAATCAATGGGTTCACAGACACTCAAAATGAGAAGTCAATGAAGAGAGAAATGAAATGTTGAGTGTTTTCTGCGAAATTAGTTAAATAGAAAATTGTTTTAGAGAGTTACAAACAATCTTATTGGGAGATTTTCCTTGTATCAATGTACACAAGAGCTGCACGGCAGTTTGAGCACTGAGTTCTAGAACCAAGGGTTGGTGTGAGTGTACAGTTATACTTTCAAAACAGATGTAACAGGAAACAGAACAACAGAGAACTAAGTAGGAAGAAAATCATGAGTTCATTAATTGAGGCAAAGCATGTAGCTGAGTTGATGAGCTGAGGCAATGAAGGAAACTTACTAAGATGGTTTTAGAAGAAAGTGGGATGAGATTAGAGCGAAAGTGAAGGGGTTGGCATGAGAATGGGAATAATTCTCCTTTTATCAGCTAAATCCCAGTGATGAAAAACCTTGCACAGTGCTATATTTGTAGATGTGATGAGAGAAGCCGAAAGTTTTGTTGATAAGGGCTTTTAATCTCATTAAAATTGTTTTATTTAGATTACTCATTTCTAAACTACATTATAGGACATAAGGAGAAATTTAAGGACACTTGTAAATGCTTGAGGCATTGCTTAGATATTTTATTCCAAATATCCTAATAGTTAAATGGATACTTAAAAAATGGCTAATAAAAACTTATAAAGAAAGACAAAGTAGCTCCCAAACCATCAATGAGATGTGTGCTCTAAAACCCCCTGTGGATGCCTGAATGCATGGTTATAAGTAACCCTATTTATAGTACAGATATTTTCCCATATGATTTGGACAATGTCCACCTAATAACAGATTTAAATTGTGTTGCTGTGTTTGATGTCTGGTTGCTTCCTTTGCATCATTTCTTTTGCACTTTGAAGCCTTTGTCAAGTAGAATAAGGGTCATTGGAATACAAACACTACAATTCTGTAGCAGTTGTCCTAATAACTGGGGTGATTACTGAGTGATAAGGGGATAGCATATCACCAGAATACGCTGCAAAAAGAGATGACCTGCGTTCCAGGTGGGACAGAGTAGGTCCTCATGAATTTACAACATGCTCCTAAAAAGAGTGCACAATTTAAAACACATGGTTTGCTTATTTTTAACTTAATATTTCAGGCACAACTGACTGTGGGTAACAAACTTTGTAAAAGGATCTACCGTATAGACCTTCAGAGGACACACACTCTCACATGGGTGCTCTGACAAAGGACAAAAGATTGCAGGTCACTAATACATTTATTTGAATCAGCAGATTAACTCTTCCTTCTGCTATCACCATTATTAGGAGCACTCTCTAGGACTGCAATGTCAGACATTTGTTTTAAAAGTTAGTACTTGTAACAATGTCTGTACATGAACAAATTTTTCATTGTATTAGATGACTAAAGAAGAAAATAAAAAACATTGAATTTGAAGCAAGGCTGTGAGGTATAAACAGCACAGCAAACATTTTTGTTCTTCAAGCAGCTTTGCTATTCTTTATGACTGATTTTAGGAAGAAAGCTTTACATACAAATGCTTTCTATATAAATTGTCTAATTCATCAAGCATTCTATATAAATAATTCAACTTAATGAAATGAATCTACATGTACAATTTTGAACCTTAATTTTCTTTGTGTTATCAATCTTTCTAACTACAAACCCTTGTAGTTGAACTGAAAGGAAGACCAAAGCTGTAGAAAGTGAGATACTCAGTTTTTCTCCATGTCAGTATTTTCTATAGGCAAGTATTACTTTTGCTTTCAATGAAGAATTCAATGACCAAAGAAACAATGACTTCTGCCATTCTTTTTTGTTTTTCTTTCTCTTTGTTTGGTACTAGGGATTGAACCCATGGCCAATTTACCGGTGAACTAAATCCCTAACTCTTTTATTTCATGAGACAGGGTCTTACTAAATTGCCTGGACTGGCCTGGAATTTACAATCCTTCTGCTTCAGTCTCCCAAGTGCTGATATTATGTGTATGTGCCAACATGTCCAGCTATATCCATAATGATTTTGACTGTGCTATAAAGTTTGATTCTATCTTGTGAATTATCATAAAACATTTGATATATGATATGTCTTGGATTAATTATTTCAGCACGTTGCTCTATTTTTTATTAGTATATGTCTGCAGTACATAATAATTACATTTATCATGGGAAGTTTGTACATGTACATAAAACATCTTTATTCTTTTTTGGTCCGTTTTCCTACTCTTTCTCCTTGTTCCTGCCAACTCTTCTTCCTTTCCCCATTAGCAAAAGCTCTATTTCCATTTTTAAATGTTAGTTAAACTTAAATTGTATACATTACTGAACTTTAAGGAGGAAAATTGCTGACAATATTAAAGGGAATACATAAAAGTGGTGGAACCAAAGTTTAAATTCCACATTGCCCCCATCTTTTTCCATTAGATCCTCTAGACTTTTTAGCTTATTATAAATTAAGGGACTATCTAGTGTAGTAGAATACTTTTTCAACAAAATAGTATAATGCTAATTTCTCACTACCATGTTCTTTCTACATTGCAGTGTCTTTGACCAAATATATCACATGAAACAGAACAAAACCATTAAATACGATAAACAAACTTAGTGGCTGGGGATATAGCTCAGAGGCACAAACACCTGACTAGCAAGTGCAAGGTCCTAAATTCAACTTGGTACCAAAGAAAGCAACAAGAAATACAAAAACAAAAAATTTAGGCTACTATTACTCCAAATCCAAAGGAGTTTGAGAGGTAGAAAATAAAGAATTCTGAGTGCATTATCAGTATTCATAGATCGTAAGCTATTAATGTATATGCTTAGATTTCCATGTTCTAAATATTTTATAAGTTTTTCAAGAGGAGCAGAATCAACTTTTTACAAGCATGAATTCACCAACTTTCTCCAAGCAACTTCCAGTGGATGCAAAATTCCCCACTGCTGTCACATAAATATCTTCCTTAGAGCACCTTAATATTTAATTCTTTTCCTCCCCTCATAATGGCATTACCTTAATTCCATCATCTTTTGTTTCACTGTTACCAATTGTTTTCTCTCAATGGGTCTTTTTTAACACAAAACTTGAGCATGGCTTCTGATACTCAAAATCACTTGATAACTGTAGTAACTTCTATTTCCTGTGCATTTACTACGCGCCACACTATTCACGCCACGTTCCATGAATTCATTCCATTCATCCTCACTCCAGTCCTGTGAGGTAGTTACCTTCGTTTTCCACACGAGGTACCTGAGGCGTATCCAAGTTCCATAGCCTTCTCAAGCTCACATGTGTGATGGCAGGGACGGGACCCAATTCCAGCAGTTTGACTTGGGGGAGGTTCTGTCAGCCTCTTCCATCTGATGCTTTCATAAGTCTCTTGCAATCCACAAAACAATATAAATTTAATTGCTTAAAGCTGTTGATACTCTGTGCCTCTTGCCCTGTACATATGCTTCAGTGCATATGGATGAATTTCCAGCTCCCAGCACTCGTATTATATTATTACTAGTATTAGTGTTAGTGTTGCCTGAAGGCGTTAGCTAGCCTCTGGAGCTTGCTTTGCTACTAGAGTAGGACTCAAGCATCAGGCGTTATTATTTAATACTCACTGTGAACAGTGATAAAAGACAGGGCCTGGTTTACCTTCTCTTGTGGCATAACCCTCAGGCTTGTTTTGACACTGACCTCAGAGTTCCCAGTAGCATTCAGTGATTAAATTTTAACACGTTCCATAGTAAACCTTTGATTGTCCACCCTTTTTCCTACCAGTCTTCCTCCTTCCTCGATGAGTGTTTTTTGGGTTGCCTATAAAATAATCTAATTGTACCACTATTGTTTAAGTACTATTTTTGGAAGACTTCAAAGCCCATGGTAGTTACATTAGAATCTGGGTTTCTGTCCATTCTCCCACGCCACCTCTCCCACCTTCTGTTTGGAAGCTGGTAGACACACCAGTTCATTTGCTTCCTGAACACACATGCTTTATCAGTCTTTCACTCACGATGTTGCATAGTAAAGCTGCTCCATGTAGGAAGGTCTTTTTTTCATAATCCACCTGGGAAATTCTTGCCAATAATCTTCCTCAAAGTTGGAACACAGTATCTCATATTGCAGAGGTGTGACTGACTCTCAGAAAAATGTAATGAGCATTTGCCTCTGTTGCTGCGGTTTGTATCCAATCATCATAGTGGTTATCTGCATTTTTTAAGTAAGTGTACCTGTTTTCTTTCTACTAAAATATAGGCATGTTGATGATATAAAATGAATCACTGTAGGTCTCTTCCTCAGTGATCATGGTAGACATTTGGTGAACATGTCAAAAGAGTTATGAAGCATTTTGGTATTTTGAAAATTAATATTAACATTTAAATAATGTCTAATTTTTCCTTATAAATAATTTATGGTCCATTAGTTGCCAAAAGAATTTCTATGTCTAGCCCAGTGTTATGAAGAAAACTTCAAATGATCTACAGATTTTTATTAATATGTGACTAATATTACAAAGCATTGCTAGATTTGAGCAAAATAGATTCAAAAATAACTATACTAGTTTACTTGAAATTTGCAAAAGTTAAATAAATACCATTATATTAGTACAGAGAAATGGAGGTTTTAACTATCTGGTGAGTTGATATTTCATTATTTTTATAATTTTGAAACAATGAAAAGTAAAGAAACAAAAACAAAACATTCAAAATATAGTTTAATAGCATAAGTACTGATTGTATTTCTTAAGTGTAGTATCAAAAAATTCTTTAGACAACTCAGTATAAGACATTAATATTATGAATTAATTTTTTTAAAAAATGAATCTGAATTGATTAATTACTTGGATGAATTTCCTATGGAATTAAATGCCATTTTGAAGGGGTCCTTTCCATAAATACAATTTTCATACAGGCTAGTCTAAATTTATAGTTTTTATTTATATTGTCTAATTGCTCTAGGTTTATAACATTTTATTCTAATTTTCTGTTCGTAGTTGATTTTCTCTCAATCTCTAAGAACGAAGTCTCAAAAGGAATTGTTGTAAAACAAGACATTTTCAGACAACATATACCCCAAGTAGCAAAAGAACTCAAGACTTTTTCTTCTGTGTTATTCTATCATTGTGTCACAGCAGATATTTTAAACATGGTTCTGAGAACTGAGTTTAGTTCTTCCAGTGACTCTAAGTCATACTCCCTCTAAAGTAGCTATTTGTGTGCCTGGCTTTTACATCTCACACATTCTTTTTCTCACCTTCCATTTGTGAAGAGAATTTTTAAGATGCAGTCAAGTCTAGAAATTCAAAACCATGGTACTCAAATCAAATGTGATTCTGCCAGGTTGTCAGTTAAAGCAATAAAGAAAATATCTGTGTTCAATATTTGCTTATATTCATTTCAAGAATACTGTTCCCTGGAATGACCTCATGAGATAGACACCTCATAGTGATTTGTTTCATCAAACTCCTTACCCATCTGGTAATCTCCAGAATGAAAATAGGACTGCACAAGTGATAGAAATCATTTTGCACAGAATAGGGCAATTTCCTTCCTGCCTTTGGCACATGATTTTCCTTTGGCTTGGAATGCCTTTACCACCTTCAAACTTCACATGTGTCATCCCTACTCTTAGACTTTCAGATCTCAAGCTACCTACAATGCATTAGTTAACTCTCCCACTGAAAATTAATGCATAACAGCCAGTACATTCATTTCATAGTAACTTTCATAGTTCTTGAAGAATACCACATTTACTTGTGTTCTTATCACTGTGATGTTAAATTCACCAAGATAGAAAGACAGCTGTAGCTGGTGTGATACCTTATTTTTCACAAGCATTCAGTAAGCTGGATCTAATGAATGCCTGGCCTTTTGTTACCAATTTAGGCAGTCACTATGTTCATTTGTTTTTGAGAAGCATTTCTTCTGGTATTTGCTGACAGGATCCCAGTAATCCTTATGCCAGTCATGTGAATTTTTCTTTATCTTTCTATTTAAAATGTACGTCTTTCTTAGGTATATGTACATTAATGCACAAAAGTTTAGCATGGCTCCAAACTGACTCAAAGTTCTTAAAGCAATAAGAACAATAACAACTGTGACAAAAAAACCAAACCTATTATAGCCTCAGATTTCCAATCACAGTAATAGTACTCAAAATATATGTACTAAGAAAGTGGGTAAATAAATGAATAAATGGTAGAAAGACATTCATAAGAGCTTTTGACAGTGCCAATTCTAATGTTGCAAACAGATTTTACCTTATAAATTTATCAAGGGACTGCTAGAGAAATGTAATACCATTTATCCATCCCAAACCATCCAATTCAGAGTTTTGAATTCTGTATAAATATGAGGTTTACAGAAAAGCAGAGCTGGTTTCCAGGAATGCAATGATGAAGTGTGTGTGATGAACTCCATTATAGCTCAGCATAAGCCATAGGTACACGACTGGAAGGGATCCAAACTGTACTGGTGATCAAAATAGTTAATAATTCTGTGTAGAAGAAGCAGGGAATGCTTCAGGAAGGAAGTGGACTTAAATTACCACTCGAAAGATTCAGTTTGAGGGCATGCCAGATGAATGAAGAAGCATGAATGATATTTAAAAAGTTGTAATTGACATAGGATCTGGGAAACAACCTACTATTGTAAGGACATCAATGATTACACAGGTCATGTAAGCTAGGGCAGAACATTGGAATTGATTATGAGTGGGAATTTGAAGATGCTATAGGTAATTAGACAATAGGTGGAATTTGAGGAAGAATAATATTTTTTCTGCCTTCTTGGATTCAGTATCTGGCATCTGTGAACTAAAATAATACAAGTAAGATCATTGTTAGAAAAAAGGCATATAATTTTATTACTTTTATATGTATAGGATTTCATTGAAAAGAAGTTAAACTTTAAGGAAGTAGTTAGACTCAGGGATCATATACCACTTTAACAAGAAAAGAGGATTTTGGCTTCAAGGAATGATAATTCATGGAAAGTGACTAAGAAGTATAAGGGTGATCTAATGGAAGATAGCAGTTATTTTAGTAAACTCTATTTAATCAGACTTGTTTCCATCTACAATGGACTCTGTCAACAATAATAAGTATGTTTCCCTCTTCCACATACACAAAGATATTACAAAGAAATGTATGCTGTGATTTTCTGAAGCTAAGGAAAGAGCAAATAACTCTTCCTGCATCTGTTGATTCTCAGTGATGTTTATCTCAGAATAATCCTGATGCCAAAATAGCATATGTTAGGGTGGCTGTTCTGATCCCTTCATGGCATTAAATATTTAATTATAGACTGTGGAATTCAATTTGTATATACTAAGTCTCTCAGTATTTCTAACAAGAAATAAATGGTTTTCCATTCTGTTTCTCTTTCATCACATCTATCATATTAGTCAACCTCTGTGAAACTATTCACCTTTGTGATATTAACTTAGAAGAGCTGATCTTTCAGGGGCTTATTTAAAATCTCCAGAAAATTTCTTTGAGAGACTCAGTTGTAATATTCTTGACTTCCCAATTAATCTACAAATCTTATAATCACATGTGTGCTTCCAATTAATAAATACTAAGGATAGTACGGAGAGACTTGGAATGAGAAGAGAATGAGGAAAAAATAAGACATTTACATGTAAAATAGCCTGTGCATTGGTATGTCTTGCTGTATTTCCTGTAGCTCTGCTCAGGAAAATAAAAAAGAAATCAAACTGAGAATTGCCCTTGATCTGCAATATCATTTTCTGAGAAATATCATCAAATCCAAGTTCCTCTTTTACCATTTCTAAGAGTTACAAAAGGAATTTTATCTCTATCAATTCCTTGAACAATTATGATAGCTTTTATAATTACAGCCTGAGATAATACCAGCCTATTTGCAGACAAGACGCGATGAAATACCTTGACGTCAGTTGCAGAAGCATCGCATAATTCCGTTAGGAGCATTTAGATTGCCGTGGCACCATCTGGATATCTCTTTGTTAAGAAGTCCTTTCTCACAAATTAATGTACTTCATCATACATTTATTCATGGGTGAAGAGTTAGTTGATGGAAACAATGCAACAGTAACTTACTGCTATTCTTTTATCTGCCAGCACACATCAATGCCTCTTTCTCCAATGTATCCTGGAGAGATTCTTAAACCTGATCTTAAAATTTTAAATTTCCAACTCAGAAAACATGCTTATGCATAGCATAATTTCACTTTCTTGCCAACAATGTTGGGTAAAAATTATATTTTAGCATAAAATCAAAGAAACAATAGTTCTCTCTGCAAATAAAAAGACTATCTGAAATGAATAGTATTAATCAGAAGGTGCATCCACAAAGAAGAATTCAATTAAAAGAAATCAAGCAGCTTCAGCTATAGAGTGATAGCCTTTTCAAATCTGATCTCCCCATCTAGTACCCTTAAATGTTTATTTGCATTTTAATTGCTTAAGAAACAGTAAGATATTAGTGAAATTCCTCAGAAGGCAAATAGTCAAAAGGCTTCATTTAAAGGCTGTAGTTAGTGATTTTGATTGCACTGCCACACTACACTTTCTTTAATAGGATGGTTTTAGAAAGCAGTCTTTGTAATTCTGTGGCATGTTGTGGTGCTATTAGAAGTTGTGGTTTACCATGGCTTTAGGAGGTTTGATACAAAACTATGATCACAGAATTATAATTATGTAATCATGCATGGAAATAGAGTTCACACTACCATGAATTGACAATTCTTTTATGTCAGTGCCTGTCTACTTTGACAATTTATATCATGCTGAAAATGAATAATGTTTTCATTATGGTAGTTGAAAAATATCCAAGTTATTATCAATGATTCTTTTAGAAATTTGCAAATAAATCACCTGATAACTTTTAGTTCCCCCAAAAAGCTAGAATTCTATTTCAGTGCTAAGACTGATCACACACACACACGTACACGATTTGAGTCTATGTGTTCAAATGTCTGAAGTATAACAATTAGAAC
>PVJX010049239.1:0-11124 GCA_004027295.1 Dolichotis patagonum
GCCTGCATGTGGGCTGAGAATCAGACATCTCATGTCATCCTGTCCCCCATCCCGTATCCTCTCTCCCCCCTGCCTAGCAAGTGGGAGCCAGTGAACTACACATCTTGTGAAAAGATTGGCTATGTTATTTAGTATGAGCTCTCCATATGCAAAGATAAGGACAACCATTTGGAAGAAAACAAGAGACAATAGGACAGATAGTGAAGATCTCTTGTTGTCTAGCTTTGAAATTTATACTTTCTTATGTCCCATTCTGTTCTGTTTTGTTGTGTTTAATTTTACTCCCTTTTAAAATAAAATTTAAAAAATTTAAAAAATAAAGGATGTACACATAGGAGCATATGAATTTATAGGCAAAACATACATGTACATACATACACGTATCTATAGCTCTGTACCCATACACTATGGTGCTTTTAATGACCAACTCTCTTGTTACATGTTCTATCTCTACACCTACTTCTATACTTAAGGCAATAGAAGTATGATGGTCAGTTAGAATTCTGGCTCTTCTACTTTCCAGACATGCACATCTAAGTAATTTACTTAGATCCTCTGGGCCTCAGTTTCCCTGTCTGAAAATAACACCCAACTTCATGAGGTTTATTGAGAAGATTAGGTTGTATGCTGTCCATAATAGCAACCAAAGAGTAGCTGGTTCAAAGCAGGTGCTCTGTGTTTACTGATTGGATAACTTATTTCACCGTTTCCTATGATTCCTTTCAGAAATCTACAAACTTCCTATGAATTAGACAACAATTCATTATATTCTGATTTAAAATAAACAAGAACTAATGATTAAAAGGCAAGTTTAAAGGCAAACCAATGATCAGGGGATTGAAAAAACAAAACAATGAGATAAATTATAGACTTAAGAAAATAGGAGAAACCACTCAAAAAGAAAGACATTTTAGGTGCTTGCTCAATTGAAAAGTCTCTCTCTATTCTTTTAAAATCATTCAAGTCAGACCACTATGGTAGAATCACAGTAGATTATATATTACATAATTGTGGCTAATGAATGATCTACTTATCTGTAATGTTTTCAAGATCCCAAGACCATTTATTTTTCAGCCTTCAAACCTCACATTTGGTCAATTTGATTTCTAGTCTCTTTGCCTGTTTTAGAGCTTCTGCATGGCATATATAAATATAAATGAGATAAATGACAGCTTTAACAATTTGTATAAAAAAGTCCAACAGGATATAGCAACAGGGTGCTCCTTTAAAAAGTTAACCTCTGTAGTTTGTTGCTAGGGCCCCTAGTAGGGAGGTAAGTAAAGAGTCACAATTGTGATAAATAATGTCCACAGGCGAGAAGGAAAAGTCATGGCACATGTTCATACCTCAGCTTCCTGCAAGGTCCCGTGGTTTAGGCACACCATGTCAGGGCAAGTGATGGGAGACCCACATCCTTCTCGGATTGCCAGTTGCATGTACTGCTTCAGGCACTAGAAGTTGAGAAGAAAAACGACAGACAATTACCCATCCCATAACAGTAGCACAAAAAGTTACATAACAGAGCCACCACTGCCTCTGCCTTAATTGGATGTTCCAGGGTTCTTGTACTCAAGAAAGGTAAGTTATCACAAGTGCGAAGACTAAGAGCCATCACTTTGGAAAGAACACAGAGACTGGCAATTAATTACGCATGACTTCATCCCAAGAGTTTATTCAAAAGTTCCCATATGCTCACACAATTTATCCACCATAGATTGAGAAAAGAAGAAAGTCTTCTGCACTCATGGCGAAGGCCTTGTCTGACTATTTTAACTTATAGGGCTTCCCTCTTTCATTTTTAAGTAGTAGTCCTCACCCTCAAAGTTTGCCCAAAAAGTAGAATGTAACTCTGTGACCCTGGCCCTAAGATACACTGAAAGAATCAACATAAGACTAAGGCAGTGACTTACTAAGGAACATGTTAAAAGCTAAAGATAGTGTTACATTGGGGACAGTCAGATGACTTCCTGCTGACCAAGGCAACAAAGACAATTTGGGAGAATGAGAACTCCAACATCAGAGGTCTTGGTTAATGACATGTTGAGGAGGTTTGAGTAAAAAGAAGGCACTAGTCACTGGGAGAAAATAGAATTGAGTTTAAAAGAAGGAACCCAAAGAGAGAAGGAAGAGGACTCCAAGTAAAACCTTGGTCTACTCATTGGCTGCTGTGTGGTCCAGACCTTGAGTAGTGAGTGGGACATGAGTCAGACTAAGAATGTAGCAGGACTGCTGGAGTCCAGGAGGACTCTAATGCTTCCTCTTACCCACCAGTCCAGCTTAACATGCCCACAGGAAGTTAACTGACATACAGTAATAGATTCCTTTCCAGGTACCACATCTGCAGACTGGACCAAGTTTTGATCCAAAATGTTTGGGGGGAAAATGCTATGTTGCTGCTGAAATGTATTATTCAGTTAAGTCTCTGATGGCTAGATCTATACCAAGCAATTACAATCTTTTTTCCTGTCATTATTCCTTAAAAACACTATAACAGATAGTTATATAACATTTTAGCCTTTATTAGGTATAATAAGTAGACATGTTTTCAAGTACCCAAGGATGTATGTAGGTTATATGCAAATACTATAACATTTTATAGAAAGTACTTGAGCATCAACAGATTTTGGTATCATGGAGAGTCTTGGAATCAATCCCTACATATACTGAGAAATCATTTTAGTTCCAGCAAATAAAGCTAAGAAATACAAAAGTTGGCTCCTCAATTTCTACTAACTTGCTCATAATTAGTGAGCCTTTTTATATATGCAAGGCAAAAAGACATAGAACTCAAATGTTTAAGGAGTATACTGCTCCAAAAATACATAAACCAATCAATGAAGCAATGACTTCTATAGAGTAATGGTTATTTATAACTGAGTCTAGATTTTTTTAAATGTATACATTTATGTATCAACTTACATTAAAATACTGCCAGATAGCACTGCATAAATCAGTATATAAGTCTATGGCCAGAGTATTTATGGCAATTGTGGATCCTAAGGCTTTTGTAGACCTTTTTTACTCATTTTTCTCATTTGAAAAGAAACTTAATTTGCATTATTTAAAAACATGTGCTTATGTGATTTAAATGCCTATTACATGTGCTGAGAAATCAATGGCCAAGGTCAACCATTTAAACCAAATTTGTATCTCTTCAAGTAGTTAACAGTTCCTTTTTCCTCATTTTTTTCTAGCTCACTAAGACTGGAAAATAACCTAAATATCCAACACTTAAATAAACTTGCTGAATTCATGCAACGAGATGCTGAAGAACCATGAAAAACATTTTCAAATGTTATTTAAAGTCATGAAAATGTTCATGATTTAGGATAATCTGGAGGATAAAAGAAATCTGGGAACAGGGTCCTCTTAAATCACTTTTCTCCTGTGACTAACTTCAATATGCATAGTAGATTTTGATGTTCAATTTCTTGTCGAAGAGAAAAGAAAACAATTACTTGCTTCAAGGTTACTGAGCCAAAGACTGTACGGTCTTAATATCAGGACCAGAGGTGTGCAGAAGACAGCAGTAGGAAGGCGATGAGAGGAAGAACATCAGGGGGCAGGCAAAGCCCCAGTGGAGCAATAAAGTAACCCACACCCAGGGAGTCACCAAAGGATAAGGGACAAAGACGTTGTGCTTTGAGGACTTCTTAATCTTTCATCAGTCACGCAGGTTCCTGCATCACTGCCTCCACCCCAACCTGGGTGCCAAGTAACGACACGGAGGTAAACAGACTCTAAATGGTCTTCAGGCTTCCAAGGAAGGCATCTGAGGATTCCAAAGTGAATAGTGCAATGAACTACAGAACCCAGTAACTGGGTCTAGACCCCACCCCACTCCGCCAGATGACCGTGGGAAAAAGACTCTGCCTAGGACCCAGATCGGTTTCTCTTAACCTTGAAAATGGAGACAATAATATTTGCTATGGTTACCTCATAGGGTTTTAAACACACACCTGCACACACACATGTGCACACACACATACATGCATGTGCACACACACACCTGCAATTTTATTTCTGAAGCCCCTTATAAATTTACAAATTGCAGAGTATTGGGTCATATCTTTACTCTCTTCACTTGGACTTTAAGAGTGTACAGACATTTCAATTAAATAAGTATATGTTTTTAAAGTTTTATTAATCCAAGTGAATATAAAGTTTTCCATCAAAAACTTTGTAGGAAACTGTTACACCTTTGGCCTCCTGAAATACCCTTTCTCTACTTCCTGTAGCAACCAGTGAAGGATGAATAAATTTTGTAGGTAGAGCATAGAACTTTAACACAAGATTCTGTGTACTGTTCGACAAGCTCCTCCTCAGAACTTAATGTTAAATATGAACTAGGGACACTAAGTGAGTCTCACTAGGCAAAAAAATAAAATAAAATCATTTAAACCTAAGTTGAAATGTAAGTTTCACCATTAATTTACAGTAGATGTTCCATTTGTTAATGCAGTGTTCTTGGGTATGCTGCAAACCAAGACACACCAGCGTACTGAATTTTTATTTAGCTACATATAATACTGTGTAACCTATGATTTCAGAACAGAAACTGGAGTTGTACACATTGACTACAGGCTTTAAGTACATTACACCCTCTCTTTTTATTCCATGAAACACCTGGTGAAGATAGAGATTCGAAATGCATGTTGTTAAGTAATCTTAGAGCATGGGCATTTGACATGCCATTGCTGTTCACATACATTTCTACTCAAAATCAGAGTGACAACAGTCCTAGTTACTGCTTGTTACTGAATTTTCAAGCACCTTGGGTTCATTAAATACCTTCTATTGGCTTTCACCAAATAATTTAACCTCAAACTGACCCTCTCTTATTCAATAACTCTGGCTAATAAAGCACAAAAGAACTGAGAGCACTGACATGAACTCCTATGTGTTTTGTACAAACTAAATATAGGTAAGCTGTTGACAATTCTAGAGAAAAAAATTGGCATCTAGCTTATAAATAGAGAAGCACAGAAAAGAAAACCTTCCAGCATCTCATCACATTTTAAAAATTACATTTCATTAAATGTTACATAGAAACCTAAATATGCAAGTTTCTTAGCAGCTAACCAATTCTAAGAATATTTTGGGTACAACATTTCAAAACACCAGATAACCCATGAAAGAAAGCACAACTTTTTCTTTTAGTCAATACTTATTTAATTTTATTTAATTAGTTGGTAGAACACAGAAGTACTTTTAAGGCCATAAGGGCCAAGTATAACAACAAGGATTATTTGTCAAAGTCACTAGGCAACCCTCAAGGATTCAGATGAGATCTAACCAAAGATTTAACCACCTTAAGTAACTGGTGTAAGAGATGATTGATATTTCCTCTTCTAAGTCACAGCCTATGAATAATATCAATGGAATTTTTCAAGTAAAGAATTTCTCCTAGAGAGACCCTGGTGCCTCGGGACCTGCACCATGCAGTTGACTCGGGGTGCAAGGAGAACAGGGAGCTCTTCCCCTCTCTGGGGGGGGTGGCTGAGAGTGTGGCAGACTTTTGGCAGCCCGAAGGAGAGAGACCCTGGCAGGCTGGGACCTGCACAGTACGGTTGAATCGGGGAATCAGGGTGCTGGAAAAACAAGGAGCTCCTCCCCTCTCTGGGTGGCGGCTGTGAGTGTGGCCGACTTTCAGCAGCCCAAAGAAGAAAGACCCTGGTGCGTCGGCACCTGCACAGTGCGGTTGACTCGGGGTGCCAGGAGAACAAGGAACTCCCCCCCTCTCTGGGGGCGGCTGAGAGGGTGGCAGACTTTCTGCGGCCCAAAGGAGAGAGACCCTGGCGCATCAGGACCTGCACCGTGAGGTTGACTTGGGGTGCTGGGAAAACAAGGAACTCTTCCCATCTCTGGGGGGTGACTGTGATCCTGCCTGCGTGTGGGCTGAGAATCAGACATCTCATGTCGTCCTGTCCCCCATCCCGTGTCTCTCCACCCCCTCCCCCCTGCCTAGCAAGTGGGAGCCAGTGAACTACACACCTTGTGAAAAGATGGGCTATGTTATTTAGTATGAGCTCTCTACATGCAAAGATAAGGACAACCATTTGGAAGAAAACAAGAAACAATATGACAGATAGTGAAGATCTCTGGTTGTCTAGCTTTGAAATTTACGCTTTCTTATGTCCCATTCTGTTCTGTTTTGTTGTGTTTAATTTTACTCCCTTTTAAAATAAAATTTAAAAAAAATTTCTCCTAGACTATTTTTCAAGGGGCATTCCTCTAAGGTATTCACATCTGTTATGGTGGCATATTAGGACAAAGCTCTTATGTACCCACCCAAGAATGAGCCACAGGAGAGGCAGTACATTATTTTTAAAATTCACAGTACTGTTCCTCATTCTCTATCACTAGACTATGCCTCTCTTAAGGTTTTTTTCTAAGAAAAAAAAAGCATTCCAAGGAATAATGAACGGAACTGGATGCCAACAATTGCCTCTACATGTTGGGTAAGTTATTAGCCTCTCTAGCTACAATGCTCTCATTTATAAAGTGGGACAGCACCACCTGTGTTGCCTGCTCTCAGGGAAATGGGGAGCCTCCAACTGGAGTGGAAACAAATATGTGAAAAGTTGAAAAGGTCCGCATATATAAAGCACAATTGGAGAATGGAATAGATGTTTCTAAATGACAGATAAGGAGACATGTAGAAGTGTAAGTCCCCAAACAGATGTGACTTATAGAGGTCAACCTCACAAGGGTGGGTAAGGGAGGAAGGAGAACAGGTATTGCTGAGAGGGGGGAAATATCAAGTGCCAATAGTTCAAAGTTTAAATTGCCCCCCACCCCAAGGTCCTAGCTGCTTCTAGATGCAGGTTCAGGGATCTTCAGGTCAAAGAACTAGCAGCCCTCTTAGCTTGAAGTTGAGTTGGTGACCTACTAACTTAGGTTGTCTCAACCCTAACTCAACCACAAAGGCTGAGGGTGGCTGAAAGCCAAAATCTCGACAGACTTTGAATGTCTATTTTGCTTTTTATCACTGTTAATATGACATGGGAATTAAAGTGGACAGTCCATAAAATACAGTGGGACATTTCCTTGCTGTTACACATAATTTCCTCACAATATCTCCAGTGTGTTCTAAATAACATTTCCTATTGAGGCCAATATTGTGTTCGTTCCAGTTTAGGCTATGATCTCTGCACATGATCCAAGAACACAGCCCCTTTTGTGGGATGTCAGTGGGTTCAATTTTCAGTACAATTCACACTGCTCCATATTCAAAAGTCTACTAACAAAAGTATCCTGATTTGATTTTTTAAAACTTCAAACAAATCAACAATCTACACCTATGGAGGAATTCACATCCTGGAAGAATCAGATTCTAAAACTCTTTCTTACAAAACCTCTTACAGAAGACTTGGCTTTTAACCAGTAGGATATTACTAGTGGGATCAGCTTTCCACCACAGAGGCTGGACCACCACACAGGACATCAGAGGGCTGAGAGGTGCCAAATAATTGAAAATGAAAAATCCTAAACCAATCAACAAGCCATAGCATAGTTTAAAAGACACACATCCCACCCACCCCCATGCCTCAAGCAAACAGATGGTTCCGAGGTCAGACTAACTTGATAGCAACTAAGGCACATAAAGCAACTAAATGCTTGTATTTTTTGGTTGATTATGCAGGCCTGGGACCAGCAGTCTGAGCATCACTTGGGGGATTACAGTAAGCCATATGGCAAATATGGGGGGTTTCCTTCTATCTTGTCTTTGAAGTCAAATATTATTTTCACTGTTTTGCTTTATTCTCACTAATTGTTTTGCTTTATTTGATATTCTGTTTTGATTCATTTTATAGTGTTTTGGTTTTGGTTTGATTTTGATATACCTGATGGAATGGATAACTATTGTGAAGATAACAAGATATACTATGGTAGCTATTATTGCTTTCCTGACATCCTGTTTTGAAGTTCTGTACCAATTCTGCATCATTGTTTTGATTGGCTTTGTTCTGTTTTGTTTTGTTGGATAGTATTATCTTTAAAATAAAAAAATTTTTTAAAAAACAACACATTTCTATCTGAGTTAAGGATGAGCTTTTGCAAAGACAGTTGCGCTTTTTATAGCGAGTCTGCTTGATGTATAGACACATTTGGTAAATAATAATATTCATTCTCCAAAACCATAAACATGGAATGTCTTTCCAGTTATTTAATTTTTTTATTTTTTTAATAATGTCTTACAGCTTTCAGAATATGTTTTACACTTTTCTCAAGTTTATTCCTAAGTATGTTATTCTTTTTGAAGCTATTATAAAAGGAAAACTTTTAATTCCATATCATTCCTAAGAATACTACTGATTTTTGTATACTGATCTTGTGTTCTATAACCTTAACAATCCAGTAGCAGTATTTTTAAACTCTTGAAGTGATTCCAATGTGACACCAAGCCTGAGAAACAATAGTGCAGTGCCATCCATATCCTCAACTCTAGTCAGAGAAATAATATTGTATTATGCTCATCATTACTGCTTGTAAGTCACTTTATAAGTTGACCAACATGAACTCCAGAGGAAGAAAGGACTCCTTTGTAACCAATACCTTCACAGAAACTACATGCATTCAGCTGGCTCCAGAAAAAAAAATAGTAAAAGAAATTCTATATGCAAATTTTAAACTCTGATTGAGTCTTCAAATACTTTTAACTCAAAATAGTGCTGCTATTTTTTTTTTTTGAAAAGGGTGCAAAGGTCCACCTTGTAATCTTGAGAACAGTCATTCAGTAGGAGAGATTAAATCTAGACTCCAAGCAAAAGTACCTCCAGTTCCCACCAAGCAAGACTGCCCAAACACTTCTATCTTTATCTCAAGTGATCATGAAACACCTAAATTGGAAACTCAGTGACAGAAATAGCTCTAGAAGAAATTCATTGGAAATGCTGTAGCCTGATCCATCTCTTACAATGAAGCAATTAAATCTGCTAAACTGGAAACACATTCCAATAGGAACAGCGAACAGATACTAGGAGTAGAAAGAAAGATCTACTTCCAACATAAGAAATTTAATAACTCTCCCACTGAGCTTTCAGAGGCTTTTCTTTTTGTCCCACCTGGGCTGCCTTTCTTTTCTTTTTTCTTTTTTGTATCAGGGATTGAACTTACAACTGCGCACTTGCAAGGCAGGCACTTATGCCGCTGAGCTAAATCCCCAGCCCCTTGGGCTGCCTTTCTCAACAGAGAGAGCCAGCAATTCTTACATTAGTCCCGAAAAGATTCGTCTGGGCCAGGTGCTACCTTATGACACAGTATACCCAGAAAAGCAAGAGAGGACTCCAGGAGAAAGAAAACAAGAAGGCTTGCCAAGTTTACACCCTTCCATTTCCTCCAGAGAAACATGACCCCTCGGAACTGCAAGCTCTCAGCTGGCACCAAAGCTCCAGCAGACAAGCCCAACTCCAGCAGTGAGAATAAGCACACCCCAGAGTCAGCACAGGCAGATTCCACATAACTGATTTGTCTCCTTCCTCCTCCTCCTCTTCCTCCTCCTCCTCCTCTTACTCCTCCTTTTCCTCCTTCTCCTCTTCCTCCTCCTTCTGTGAGTCCTTACTTGAACTCTCAAGAGGACCCTGAAACACTCAGAATGCACAGACCATAAGGTCTCAAGACAGAAAGAAACAAAACCCCAAATTAATGGAGTCAAGAAATTCCTTCAGTAAAGATGTAGGGTTACACAAGTTATTTGAGAAAAATATAACCAAAGTAATCTAAGTAAATAAATGAAGTATATTCATAAATTCAGACTAAGTATGCAAACTATACCATGCAAAGGCTAGCACAGCAAGTGGGAAGATAGATACGGGATCAAGTAAACACAGAACATACCTGAAAACTACCTCACTTAACCTTCACGACAATTCAGAGACTGACATTAACCCCATTTATATAAAGCAACTGAGTAACTCACCCTTGATTCCCATGTCTAATAAATACATCAACTGAGAGTTAAACCAAGATCTAACTGAAACACAAACATTGCTTGTTTCCCACTATATTATGATGGTTTCATGTTGTCAAAACTAAAATATGAGAAAATATTGGAATGTTTACAACTCTTTTCTTACTGAAGGTGATCAATACCATAAAACATAAAACAATCAAAGAGAAGTTGAGGTTACATATTAAAACAGCCTGTAACTCACACATTATATGGGGAAAGCAGATGTACCAGGTATAAAGTGTTTTTTCCAGCTGCAGTGATAAGTCTGAGCTCAGCACACACTCACACACCGTTACCCTCAGCAAGCAAGAATCACTTGGGAACAACTGGGATCTTCTTGAGAAGCCAGTGACTTCTACAAAGCCAATGTGTGGAAGGAGCAGAACACCAGTGTGTGACAGAAGCCCCAGAACTGAACCATAACTTTAATTCAATACCTGAAAATCTGCTGGGTGTGCTGAGAGCTTCCTGCTGTGTAAACCAGACCTCTGGATCTGTTGGACTTGGTGTCCCCGGTTAACTTCCCCAAAGTCACACAGATGAAAGTTCACAGCACATCGCTCAATCCCCTTCACTTGAGGTTATGGGCAGTGACCACGCAATGAGATCGCACACCCTCTGTTCCCTGGAAAACACTCTGGACTTGTTTTTGTCAGTTACTCTTTACCTCTGCTTTGTACAGACAAAAATGTCGTGTAAAAGGAGTAGATAGTTGTCAGCTTGGCATCATCTAGGCCATCCGCAAGCTTTAGAAACTACAAGTGGGATAATAAAAACTGAATGTGGATCTTCACCTTTTTTATGCTAACAAATAAAATGTAGGGAAGACATACTATGTGCTAGACCTCTTTACAGAGGTGGTTATTATTTCATCCTAACAACACTGTGATCCAGGAATTAACAGCACAGATCTTGGACAAGTTATTTAATACTCTGTCTGCATTGGTTTCCTTATCTGTGAACTGAAATATAACAGTATGAAAACAAAAATATCAGTAGACTGGCACGACATAAATTACAAGGCCGATATTCAAATGCCCTTGCTTTTCCTTCTTCCTTGATTTGATTTTTACAGATGAATAAACTGAGGTTCAAAGAGATTAACTAAACACCCTAGGTTTGCAGCGAATAACTCACACACTCTCCAAGAGTCCAGACTAAAGGACCTC
>PVJX010049240.1:0-11167 GCA_004027295.1 Dolichotis patagonum
TATTAAAACAGAAACACTAAAACTGCTGGAAGACAAAGTAGGTAAAAATCTCAAAGATATAGGGGTAGGAGGAGAATTCATGAACAAGAACCAAACTACACGGGAAATACTTCCCATAATCAATAACTGGGACCACATCTTATTAAAGAGTTTCTGCATATCAAAAGAGGTTTCCAACAGAGTGAAAAGAAAACCCACAAATTGGGAAAAAATCTTCATGGACATTTCCTCAGACAAAGGACTTCTGTCTAGAACTTATAAGAATTAAAAAAAAAATCAGACCCTCAAAATTCAAAGACCCAATCCAAAAATGGGCATCTGAAATGAATACACATTTCTCAGATGAAGAAATATGAATGGCAAATAAATACATGAAGAAATGTTCATCATTATTAATCATGAGAGAAATGCAAATTAAAACCACACTGAGATTCCATCTCACTCCAGAAAGAATGGCCAGGATAGAAAAGACTACCAACAACAAGTGTTGGAGAGGCTGTGGGGAAAAAGGAACTCTTTGCACTGTTGGTGGGAGTGTAGACTGGTGCAACGACTGTGAAGGTCAGTCTGGAGATTCCTCAAAAAGTCGGGTTTGGAAGTTCCATTTGACCCAGCTATTCCACTTCTGGGTATGTTCCCAGAAGAACTGAAAACATCTTTCCACAGTGATATATGTGCACCCATGTTTATAGCAGCACAATTTGTAATAGCCAGATCTTGGAAACAACCTAAGTGCCCATCAACTGAGGAATGGATAAAAAAGTTGTGGCATTTTTATACAATGGAGTACTACTCAGCTATAAAGAATGATCACATTGAGATATTTATAAATAAGTGGACACGACTTGAGACCATTCTCTTAAGCGAAATAAACCAAACTCACAAGTGTAAATACCGTATAGTCTCCCTAGTATGAGAGTTGATAAGAGTATATAAGACTTTATGGTAAGCATGAGTTTTCAATCATCAATGTTTTCAATCATCAGTTGGAATGGTTTTATTCTGTTTTGTTTGACTATATCATGCATGATGATATGAACAGCTGTTTTGAAGAAAACAAAACATTATGACACCTATTTCTGATTTAATATCATCCTTCTTAGAAGTCCTACTATGCTTCTATTGTTGTACTACCATTGGTTCTATCTATCACATTGTGTCTTATTGGGATTTGAATATATATGATAGTTTAAACAAAATTTTTCTATCAAAAATGAGATATTATAGTACCCATTGATCATTTTCTGTTATTTGGTTCAGAAAGCCCTGTAATTCTTCCACTCTATGCATGGCTTTATACTATTTTGTTATGTTTGATATTATTGTATTTGAAACTATGCTCAACTATAGCAGAGTAAGAGATATTGTGATAGCTACTGTTGATGTCCGGTTGTCTTAATGTAAAGTACTGTGTTGCCTATGTTGTCCTGTTCTGATCTGCTCTATACTGCCCTCTTTTGTTTTATTCTCTTTAAAATAAAATGAAAAAAAAATTCTTATATTAGAAAGAAAGAGGCCAGGCACAGTAGCACCGGCCTATAATCCCATCACTCAGGATGCAGGAGGATCACTGTAAGTTTGAGGCCAGGCTAGGCTACATAGCGAGACCTTGTTTAAACAAACAAGCAAGCAAAGAGGGGCTGAGGATGGACCAGAGAAGCATCCAACTTAAGTAAAAAGAACACTAGAAAACATACACAAATATTCTAGGTGTTTTTTTCCTTTATAGAAAATTAAAGAAAGAACAACAAAAACATGTCATTCTTTTGCAGTCATGTTGCTAGGTGTTGACGGAAAACCGTCCTTACCTTCCAATCTCATTCAGCTCAGTATAAGCGGAGTCAAAGTTTTCCTTCCATGAAATAGTGGCGCCATCTGCAGCCGCATCTTGGGGAGACAGAGAATACATTGCTGACATTGAGCATTTCACGTGAGGATAAACAGAAGGTTAAGAGCAGAGCTCCAGCAGAGCGACAAAGTGATGCTCACACCCAATACGGAGGCCACATCAGTGGGAAAGCTATTTTTACAACATCATCCAAGGGAAAATGGACAAGATACAGTGAGACTTCAGGGTCAGATTCTCCCTACACAAAAGGAAAACTCGGGATAATCAGAAATGTAGCTCCCAATGGCTTAAAAGTAGAAATTTGTCACCAGCAGTACAAAAAAAAAAAAAAAGTAGGAATTTGGTAGACGCATAAAATGGGAGAGTGGAAAACACTCTGAATGCCTGCAAAACGGGTGAGCACTAGGGATGCAGGGAGCTTGAAGAAGATGGGGAAAGGCACAGATCAAGGAAGGAGAGGAAGGGCAGTGTTCCTCGGACTGCTCTGACCTGCACTGGCCACCAGCTGGCAGGAGCTGCTCCAGCACCCTGAATGCTTTCACTCTGTCCACAGTGATGCCTCGGCAGCTTTACTGTGCATGATGGTACGGATAGTACACACGCACACACACACACGCGCGAGCACACAGGTCAGTGTATATCTGTGCTGTGGGGACTGGTGCTGAAGGCCGCACTCATCCAGGCCGACCTCGAGGGGCTAGGGAAGAGGAACTGCATTAGCAGGCTGTCTCTTCTGACCCCATGCTGGTCCCCTCAGGCTGTCCCACGCAGCCTGGCTACAGCAGAAGGTGGCTCACCGGGTTGACTTCTGAGGACACAGAGCCCCAGGGCCATGGTTTCTCAGTGAGTCACAGGCTCGTGGGAACAAGTCAAAGTCACCAGAAGGGAAGTGACTAGGCTGGCAGAGGGAGCAGGGGCAGAGGACATGTCCTGACTCATCTGGGGAAGAAGAGTGGCCGAGGCCCTCTGGGGACTCCAGACTTCCTTTAATCCAAAGACCCTTGGGCCGATGCATGAAAGTACCGTGACAACCCCGCCCTCTTGTCCTTGACACACACATGCTACTTCCTTGCATGGCCTGAAATATCACAAATATTAGGGTACTCCTTTAGGCTAGCAAGTTTCTTTTCCTAAAATGCTCCTGCGATGAAGGTGGGCAAAATTAAAACCATGTTTGTGAAATATTCATATTTATCTAGTTATAAGTATATCTTAATTTCTAACAAACTTACATAAAATATATTTGCACTGACAAAAGAAATTCTTTTCTTTTGGAGGGTGTGTGAGGGGGTGTGAGGGCATCGGATACTCATTTTGCAGGGAAATCATGCAGCCAGGTTGCTGTTCTCTTCCTGTTTGAAGTTGGCCAGTGGGACTGTCCCGGAGGCTGTGAGGACACAGCTGCCTATAGAGATGCCCAGATCAGAGTGGGCTGTGTCTTTCTGTCTCCAAGGGGAGCGTACAGAACCTCCAGGGCTTGTGACTCCCTCCATGTTTGTTCCTGGGGTGATACTTGGTACTCCTGGGAACCCTGCAGGCACAGGATTAGCCAGCTTGGCAGACTTAACCTCTGTGCCAAGATACTCAGAGCCTCACTTGATAGAACCCTTCACCGGGCACTGAAAAGTCACTAGACTAAAGCTGCCCGGCAGCTCCAGGTCACCTTCCTCACAGTGGCCTGCTGATGCCAGTGAGCTTGTGACCACAGGCCAGGTGCCTCGCCCCCACTGCCTGGCAGGGACTCACCGTACTCTGGAAGTCGCACAAACTCCGAGGGCTCGCTGGGAAGGCTGATTCCCCAAGGGTTGCTGGCACTGACTCTGAACTGATAAGGACACCCGGGACTAAGATCTTCGATGACGAGGTAAGTGTCCAAAGTCGAAGCCACTGACTGTTGCCAGACCTGGGAACCTAGGGCACAGTGTCAGAGGACAGGGAGAGAGACAAAGCCAAAGCCACATTGTTTCAAAGACCTTCAGCAGTCACGGAAAGGAAAATGGACACATCTGATTCAGCACAGAGCTGTGGTCACTCTCTGAAAGCCCGTGAGTCAACCATGGCTTGCACGGGTCTAAACAGACCCTACGTGACTGAAGAACTGTGCACGTTTGTGGAAGATGTCGGCTGATGTCACAGAGGAACATGTGGTAAAGGGTTAATGAAACTAGAGGAAAACAGTATAAATCAATCACAAAATGAGAGAAAATATCTCTTTGGGAATTGAAACAAACTGGAAATGAGCACTAGGTGTATGTAACACACTCTGGCAGGGGTCTTCACAGTTCTCTCACGGAATTCTCTACTTAAACCCATGGAAATATGATGAGGTACGAGCATAAAAGAAACCGAGCCTCAGAAGTACTAAATGATCTGCCCCAGAGAGCTCAGCTTTGGAGAGGGACTCTGAGTGCTGCTAAGACAGTTGTGACCGCTGTGAAATGTGTCTCTCAGCTCAGCACTCCCTTCTTGTGCTAACCTGGAGACTCGGTGTGATGGCCTAAGAAAGATGCCACAATAAATCGCTGTATAACTGCACAGGGCCTGATCAATATATAAGAAGACAGAAGATTGAAGAGAAAGTAGAGAAGAGGGAATGATTTTGGCTGGGGAGCGGGCAAGCAGTTTCTATCTGATTGTTCTCTTCATAACATGGTTCAGACATATGTCATTAACAATTAGAGCTACCTGGATGCATTATTGATTGACTGATTGATTTAGGAAGCATCTTTTAAAAACTTATTCTCAATAACCAAATGGCAGGCTCAGTTATTTCCATCTACTAAGGAAATATACGCACTTGTAGCACAGAAAAGTAATGAATTTTAAAAGCTTAAATCATAAAATTTTAAATTGTGCCATTAAAATATGCATATATACACATGCTCTGTGAATTTTATCCAAGGGCAGAGGGGTGGAAAATTAGCAAACTGTAGGAGCTGGGCCTGGTGCTGGCCCTGCCTTTCACTAGCCACAGCCTGTGTTTCCATCTGTAGGTCTTAGTCACCTCAGCCACAGGTCCCGACCATCCCCTTCTGGATGCAGTAAGGGGAGCAGTGCACAGAGGCATTTTGAACCCCACTTTGTGTTATAATCATGTCAGGGAGGTTTAGAGCCCTTAGTGAAATTGGCTGCCCACGTTTACAGTTAGAAACCAACTAGAACCTGGCCCAGAGGCCTCTGTGTTGAGCTGGAAGACATGAGGTAGGGCCTTCCAGAGATATGGGGGCTCAGGCTCCTGCCCCTGAGGGGCCTCCCTGGAGGAAGCGAAGCAAAAGAACAGGGTGCACACCTTCCTCCCGGTACTCCACGGTGTACCCTGAGATGGTGCAGTTCCCTGTGCTGGCTGGCGGCAGCCAGCGGAGAATCACAGAGGTGCAGCTCCTCTCCTGGGCGATGGGACGGTTGGGAGCTGCAGGGACACCTGTGGAGACAGACGGGGAAAGGTCAAGGATGCTTCTGCAGAAGCCTGCATTTCCCACCGGGTAGAATGGCATGTTGGAAATGTGGCCTGGTCTAGTCTCAAATAGTCCCTACGATGCCCACCAGGTTCTCTGGACCCACGGGCTTGGGACTCACCCTGTGGTCTGATGGTCTTCCTTGGGTTAAACACTGCGTGCTAGGAAGGAAGCATGGTCAAGGAACCATACAGGAGGCTGCAGTAGCTGGCAGAGAGCGCTTACCAAAGATTAAAGATGCATTCTCTTTCTATTGGCCAAAACTTTATTTTGGAATTTTCACACAGTATCATTTCGTCTCTGGATCTTAGAGAGCTTTGATCATATTCACTTACAATGTTTCACTAACAGCTTCCTAGTGACAGAGCAGTGGTGTTGGCCAGGACTACAGGAGGGAGAAATGAGGAGTTGCTACTGAATGGATGTGGATGGAGGTTCAGTTTGGGAGAGTAAAAGAGTTCTCTGGATGGATGGATGGATGGATGGATGAAAGGGTAGATGGCAGCACAAAATATGAAGGTACTTCCACTGAGCTACTTAAAAATGGTAAGATGCTGAATAGGTTGTGTTTTTAAAATGCCTAGAAGTAATACAAGGAAAGAAAGAGACTGTACCTTGCACCTTGACTGTAGCAGATGTGGACGTGGTTCCATGGTCATTTGTGGCTATGCAGGTATAAATCCCACTATCTTGGGGCATCAAGTTGCAGATCTTCAGGGTGATTTCCCCAGAGTCACTAGGGACACAGAGTAACATCGTTCAGACTCCAAACATGAGACAATTTACTGAGGGGTAAGATTCCATAGGGTTGGAACATGGTGTGCTGAGCTGAGAACCTGTAGGCCTGGGCCTAGCCTATTCTGTGCTGACCCCCAGCCCCTGGATGACCACTTTGCCTCTGTATCCTCATGACCTCATATATGGGTAAAATTTGTGGAAATGAGGGGCAGAATCAGGAATTACATAAGATAATAAAAAAATAGAAGATGATTCTAAATATATAAAGCCCTGAATAAGCACCAGTTGGTAATATAATTAGTATTATATATTACCACTAGTGACTTTTTCCTAAATTTATTTTCAGTCACACAAATCAATAATGAATAGTGCAGAAATATGGGAAGACTAAGGAGTGAGAATACTTAAATACGTAAAATCCTGCCTCAAAACAACTAAGTGACTTAAGAAAAGTAAGTTCCTTTATCTACAGGCTAATTTCTCCCACTGGACCCAGTAGGGTCTAAGCGCACCCCAAAGGGCGAACTGCCACAAAAGGATTAAATCCGCAGCCGGGTCAGCCCTCCTGCTTTCCAAGGCTGTGATCTCTCCTGGGCTCTTCACGAGCCTACACAGCACCGACCCTCCTACCGAGTTCCTTGGGGCCACAGATGCTTTTGACCTGGCTGGGAGTCACTGTTGAGAACACTAGGAAATGGTACTAGTTTTCTCTTTTTCATGCACACACAGATGTTTAGTAAATGGATGAAAGTTTCTTGAGTTTAGGTGTTCCCTCCCTAAGTGTATCTTACGTGGTTAGGGCTTGCTACTGTTTGCCCGTGGAAGACAGCAGTACCCAATGAAGTTCACAATTAGTAGCAATAATTGTTAAAAGAGTGATTGGGAGATAGTCAACCAAATGGTCAAATGGTTTTCTTTTTGTAGAAGTATGATTGTGGCTTGATTTTCTATTGTACATTTTAGAATGAGTTGGTTTTTCCCTCCTTCTTATAAAAGTGTTTTTTAGGTCACGATGTTTTGAAGGGCCCACAACACACCAGGGTGTCCAGATGGGAGGACCACATTGCTACCTCAGCTCTGGGATCTTCACTACCTCTCCTGACTTAGAGATTTCCCTGTGGGTCCTTAGGGACTGATCATCTAACAGGGTTGCTGTAAGATAAGGACTGTGAAGGCTGATACTTGACCTGAGATATAAAAATGTATGCTTTTCCTTGTTTCACATGGTCCAGAATGCAGGCTTCCCAAACAGTTCCTGCTGGCCTCCACGGTGTGCATGTGCTGAGTTACGTTAGCTGTGTGGGCCGGTGGGGTCTCCAGGCCCAGGCCAGGGCAGGATCTAGTGTGGGCAGCCAAGACCACCCCTCGGTCTTACGACATGGGGTGCTCTGTCAGGGGTTGAAAAACCTATGGTTTTTCCCTCAGTTTCCTGATGAAGGTCAAGTGCCCTGGGGCAGCTCTTGGGGAGACTGCAATCCACACAAAGCTGAAGGCCAGAATGAGCCCCTGGATGCTTCCCCAAGGTTGGTGCAGACACCAGGCCATGAGCTTACCAGGAGGAGACCGTGTATGTGGCTGAGTTGTTGTCTGTGTCCAGAATGTTCTGGTCTGGACCCTTCCAGGTGATGGTGGGCTTTGGCCGCCCACAGACTTTGCACTGCAGTATCACTGTGTCCCCAAGCAAGCAGGTCACATCTACTAAGGGCATGAGGAATTCTGGGGCCACTGTAATCAAAGTGATACACGTTCACATCATTTGTAACCACTTAGGATAAAACAGCCTTTTAAAAAACACAGTAGTCTCACCCTTGCTCATGTTGTATAGCAATTCAAATAAACTTCTGCCTAACATTGTTGAAATATCTGGGTCCCTTTGAACAGTATATTAAATGGTTATTGTATAAAAATTAGAAAATATGTAAAAAAAAAAACAAAAGGAAGGAAAGCTCCATGACCCAAGATAACTACTGTGAACATTATACAAACATATTTCTTACCAAAATTGAATCCCCTTAAACATATTATGTGTCATAATCTTCTTTACTGAATAGTTAATCATAACATCTTTCTTTGTCCATAAATACAGAAGTATGTCACCATTGCGCAGTCACTACCTGAATGCTAGAAATACTGCGATGCATTTAGCCAATTCCCACATTCTCAGTTCTACCATTTGCAACTCACCTTCTTGGATGAAATTTGGATTTAAGATCTGAAAAACACAAAGAAATAGAAAATTGCTTGAATCCTAAACAACTAAGAGCAAACAAGACTTTTCCCTACTGAAATAAAGAGAAAGCACCATTTAAGAGATGAAGGCTGCAGCCCCACTGGCCCCTGGCTCCCTCTCCAACACAAAGGGCTCTTGGGTACTCTCCTGTCTACTGTGGTGTGCCCCTCGGAGGTCTGCCATCTGTGGACCACCTGCCCCCTCCTCCTTCCCCCCTCCTCAGCTGCCCTCGCACACACATCCCCTGCGTTCAGCATGCACTTGAGCAATGCTATGCGTTGCTTCTTCACAGTTACAAATTTTTAAAAACACCGGACCTGAGCCCCATCAAACTACACAGGTCACCGAAGTGAATTCACTCAATGGTCTCCTTCCAAATATCTTTGTTTCACCCCATTCCCCTGGCAGAGGACACTTCCTTTTGAGCAGCTGAATGCAGCTCTCTGGTGGGAAAAAAGAAGTCTAATTGCCCATCCTGTCCCCACACCTCTTGTAGCCCAGAGCAACACGAAGCCACTCACTGTTGTGACCTCCATGATGCACAGGCGAGCAGGCAGAGATTCAGGCTCTCTGAGTGACTTGCCTGAGCCAAACAGCCAGCTCACGGAGAAGGTGCTGGAGCTCCCTGTGTACACCATGCTGCCTGCCTCAGGGCGACCTAGTTCTTTCACACAAGGAGAACACTATGGCCAGCTAGCCATTCTGAAAAGTTACCCCTTCTTGAGAGCATGGACACTTCTCAACCCTCCCTCTACCCCATCTTTTCTGTCACCTCTAATCAGGCCAGGGCAAACCAGACCACAAGACTCGGCATGGTGGAAGATGCATGGACTTCGGAGTCTAAGACTCAGGGGTTACCACTGATTTACCTAACTAACATCAATTAACACCAATTTCTTCCACTGTAACACAGGGATAAATATCATAAAAATTAGGTGAAATATGTATGTCAAATGCTTAGCACAACTCTTGACAAGTAAGCAGTACTCAATACCTGTTCAATAAAGATTATCTACTTCAGTTTGCCTTTTCCTAAGCACAAGGCAGAGGAAACTTCCTTTTGAGCAGCCGAATACAGAGCTTCTCTGGTGGGAAAACCTATTATTAAAGTGGCTTAACTCTCATAGTTTGTCTTGCAAAATTCTTCCTTCATAGTGAAGCCTGAAAACTCACATTCCTTGCAGAATAGCATACCTTCACACTCACCTCCCTGTGTCTTTCCCTACCAACACTAACATGCATGGTTGCTCTGTGTTCTCTTTCGGAGGGACCCAGTGAGCCCTATGGAATACAGAGGTTATATTCTTCTTTGGGTTCCCTTTGCAAATAATTACCCACTTACACTGCTCAGGTGCATCATGAAGTGGGCTGCAGAAACTCAATGTGCCAAATTCTAGGGCTAAGTGTCCCAGCTCTGACCACTGCAGTGCCTAGTCTCAAAAGGCACTAACATTACTGCACAAACCAGTGGTCCTCAGTCTCTAACCAGGGCAGCTTTAAAAACACAAAAAGACCAATGTCTGGGCCTCAGGCTAAGAGATTTTGTTCTCTCTCTCTCTCTCTCTCTCATCTGCTTTATTGTCGTGAAGCAGGGCCTACCGTCAATTTTGAAAGCTCCTGCAGATGACTCCACATGCAGCCTGACTCGAGGCCTGCTGGAAGTTCTGTGCTATCCAAGGCAGTTAACTGATTGATGCACCAGTTTCCCATCCCTGAGGCCTTTATAGTGGTGGGGAATGCAAGCAGGCATTTGGGCAAAGCTCCAGCTTTTCTCACACCTAAGGGAATCCTCTGGATTATGGTAGGGCGAGTAACATAAAAGGCAGCTCCAGTTGAGCAGGTAAACAACCAGTGACCCTGGTAGGCAGCACTGTGCTAAAAAGGGCATGCATACTCCAGCCTGGCCTAGTTAAGGTGGGAGGACCACATCCAGGTCAGTCACTGACAGTCAAAAGGAAGCTGAGAATATTTTCTAACCCTTAACAGTGCTTATCTCAGAGTGGGGGCCTGAAGGGTGGCTCTTTCCACTCTAAAAATGTGGACTGAGCTCACGTTCTGCACTAATTTCTATGTGCAGTTTTGTGGACACAGAAATACTGAAGCACAGGTCCTGCCCTCAGAATGTACAAAACATAATCTGAATTTTGGGTGATCTTTCTCTTTCTTTTCTTTTCTTTCTTTCTTTCTTTCTTTCTTTCTTTCTTTCTTTCTTTCTTTCTTTCTTTTCTTACTTGGGCTTTCCAAATACCCTGTAATCAATGTGTTTCACCTTGGTTTATTTCTTTCAAGGGAAAAGAAAGATGCCATCAGACCTCCTAGACTACAACTCCTCTGGAGACAGAAGCCATCTGTTGCTCATCTTTGTGCTTCAGTCCCCTCACCCAGAATCTGCATTTAATACATTTTTGCGAATGAATATTTGACCTTTGGCCTCATTTCAGTTTTCCCAAGAATTCAGGACTAGTTCATAAATAGAATCTCAAAATAGGACAAAAGATAGATAAAACAATGAGTTATGGGTAAATGACTAACACTATTTGGCTACAGCATGCTTGCAAACATAGGAGGAAGGCAAACTTCAGGAGAATGATTAAAAAGCAGTGTACTCCACAGCCTCTGAAAGAGGGCATTCGTAGCAGCATGCAGTGCAGCAGCAGCTCTGGACTCTGGGAGCAGGCAGAGCAGTGTCCCAACCCCAGGCCAGACATACTCCCCTGCCTTGAACAACATTCTCAAGTAACCAGGCTTTGGTTTAATCCAGAAGTTGGGGACACCATCCTGGAAGGGTTGTTGGATGCAGACTCACTTGATTTGATAATTTACTGAGCTGACTTGTCCAGGTTGCAGTACTAGGCAGGGAGCAGGATAACCCGCTTTGTACCCTCAGTGGCCATT
>PVJX010049241.1:0-11156 GCA_004027295.1 Dolichotis patagonum
AAGTTACAAAATTAAAGCATACAAAGTAGACATTCAAACACTGAGACTGTTAACAGTTCTGCTCAACAATCTCACAAAAACAGTAATATGGTCATCTATCTTACACACTTAAACACATGCAGTTGTATCTTTTAGAGCACTTTCTTCTCCTTTGTTTTTTACAGTTATGCTTTGATTTTGTGACTTGAGCATCTACTTCCAAGATAACAATATGTAATTTGTCAACTAGTGATGTTTTACTGTTTTTTTTGAAATTCTTATTATTTCAACTCATTTCTGTTTTGATTTTTTTCTCTAAATAAAAAAAGAACCAGAGTTCTCCTCAAAAGACTCACATCCATCTTTAGTGACAGCAAGTGCCCAAGCTCCTCTAACAATGAGAGCACCTGAATTTGTGTCAATAAAACCAGTGTGACAAGCGTTCACAGGAGAATCAATAGTATTATCATTTTTCCCTCGGGTTCTCCATTTATGCTATTGGCCATAATCCCAAGTGTGCCTCCTGCAACTAGAACCATGCTGATTCATTTCAGCTGGGTGTTACAAGCTGACCATTAATTAACCCACCACAATTCACCCCTGGTCAACTTTATAGCTGGGCACATTTCCTTAAACCATAGTCTCCATTGGCTGATTTGTGAAAAGATAATATTTTGATCTATTCAGATTTACATTAATCTACCAGTTACATACATAAATGCTTGTCACACTCATTTCCACACCAAAAGCAGACATTCAAAGTGTCCTCAAAATTTTAGACTATGATCACTATACTTAACCACCTGACTACAAAGATATATCTAAAAACTTCATTAAAATCATATTAAGACAGCTATTACAGTCACAGTTCTTGCTTACTATTGACTTTTAACAAAGGGGCATGGCAGCACAAAGGGGAATGGACTAATTAATCTTATAGAAGAAATTTCAAATATTGAAGCAGTTGTATGGCTACTGTTGGGGCTGTTAGCCAGATTTATGCTGACAACGAAGAGCAAAGCACCCAGCACAATGACTTAAAATGTGAGTTTGGCCAGAAAGGAATATCCAGTAAGCTATGCAATGGAACAATAGAGTAGAAAAGATCTTGACTGCTGAGAAGGAACAAGAGAATAGAAAAAATAACGGTCTGAGGGTATCACAAGAAAAAGCAGGATTCCAAACTTATCAACCTCAAAAATGCAAAGTGAGTCTTTGGTTTCAGAAGAAAGTCCCAGAGCACTATGTTCTAGAATGGTGGAAGTATAGAGAATTTGTTCCTCAGAATTGGATTCAGAGTGCCCAGAAATCCAAGTAGTTGAGCCATATGCTGAGAGTGATGGAAATCTGACTATTTCTCCAGCTGACAGCAGACCTGGACACCATCGTCCTGGTGCTGGTTTTAGGTGCATGCACAGTACAAAAGTTCTGGGGTCAGAAAGGCTTCAATCCTGGTTTCAGAAGAAAGTTTGAGGGGCCAGGCAATGTTCTCCTGAGAGGTCAGTGTGTGAAACTGTGAGTGAACCAAACAATATGGTGAAACCTGAAGAAGTTTGCAGAAGCCAGGAACATAGCTCATTTGAGGAAAACTGCAAGGAGAGATTCGAGAAAGTCCAAGAGAGAATTTGTGGGTGCTAGTACCACCTGAAATACCCTAGGAACAGAGCACCCAAATGTTTTGGATTTCACATATTTCCATAGATTGCCTCGGATGTTGCACATGAAAGTACACAATTTAATGTTTGTCCAGCTGGATTTTGGAATTGCTTTGATTAGATTCCTTTCTATCCCTGTTTGTAATTTTTTGAATAGTAATATATATTTTGTGCCACTGAATATTTGAAGCATTTAACATCCTTTTCATTTGTACAAGGGTTTACAGCCAAGAGTTTACCTAAATTCTCAGAGGAGTCTTTTGACTTGGATTTTTCAGTAATGCTGAAACTGTTAGGATTTTGACAACTCTTGGAGAGTCCTTGGGGGACCACAGGTGAAAAGTTATGGTTTGTGTCTAGATATTCTCCTGATGCTTCTTGAAATCATATAAGTTTTTCAGAGAAGGCTGAATCTAGAGTGTGTGATAGATTCCTAATGGAATACTAGGATTAACAGTGATGGGATTAAGTGTGTGATTGCTTCAACCATCCCAGAGAAGGTAGTCTGCATGCAATATAAACTTATAGAATGGGGCTTTTCTCACTCTTTCTCTCTTTTTGTTTTTGCTCTCTTTTGCTGCTGTGAATTGTTGCAATTCTGCCATATTTCACTCAGCCTCAGAGCCAGGTAACTATGCACTGAAACCTTTACAAACAGTGAAGTAAATAAAACTTTTCTTCATTAATTGTGAGCACTGAGTATTTCATCTCAGCAATGAGAAAGGCAACTAAGACACCTGGTTATTAAAAAAATCAATAGCAAAATTTTACATTGTCAAGAGAAATTGTTAACAAACACATGGAAACTCTTATTTAAATTCTACTGCAAGCATTTTAACACAGTAATAGGGTCTTATTTCAGGCATGTGTAACAAAATTCCATAAACTATATAGTTCATTAATAAGGAAATTTATTTCTACTCATTCTATTGACCAGGAAATCCAAGATCATGTTACTGATAAATTCCGTGCCTGGTGATCTCCCATTCTCTTGTTTATAGAAAATTATCTGTTTGCTAGGTCTTTACATGGCAGTAAGACACAACATAACTGGAACTTCTTGTGAGGGAATTAATCTCATTTATGCATGATCTGCACTCATAAGCTAATTAAATCCCAAAACACAACCTTTTATTATTCTAATATTGATGGCTAAGTTTTAATTTTTTGAGACAGGGTTTCACCAGGCAGTTCAGGTTGGCCTTGAACTCACTTTGTATACCAGCCTGACCTCAAACACACCAATCTTCCTGCTACTGCATCCCTACTACTAGGATTAGAGGCATGCACCGACATGCCTGGCTGATGAACAAATTGTAAGTCATGAATGTTTTAGGAACAAAATTTCTGACCATTAAAAAATGAGTTTCAGCAGTGGAAGCAAACAATATGTTTGGGTGTCCAGAGGAAATGCTGTGCATTTAAAGATTGCATGAGTGAAACAAATATCTTTATGAGATATCAATATATTGTATCCATACAATTTTGTTGGAGAATTGATCTCATGTATAAATGGTATAATTAGTTAATTTTTCTGAAAATTAATTAACACAACTGTTTTTACAATGAATAATAAACTTGGAGCTATAAAACTATGTATACTCATCAGTCTCTGTGACAGTTTCTTTCAAGTTATCAGTTCTGAAACCATTTTATATTAGGAACACAGCAATCAAAATGTAACTGAAGACAGACTGCTAACTAGTACATTAGTTGTACAATGTATTATAAGTTATGGTAACAGTGAATAACATATAGTCCATCTATTTATAAGTATATCAAGAAAAGCTCAAAGATTTCTGATTTTATATTGATTGTTTAAATTTTTCTGATTTCTGTTCATTAACAACTGCTTTGATAACTGGATTTTCTAGACTACTAACATCATTTAATATTCACTGAACCATTGAAGCATTTTCAAAATTAAATATGGACCTACCTGTCTCACAATGACCTTGTTTATTTCTTATGGCTGCTTTGAAATAGACTTGAAAATGTGGAGAGACATACTTCTAAAAATATTCACTGAATTTGCTTCAAAATCAATGGCATTCTGATTTGGTTACAGATTTTTATGTCTCAAAATTCTTAATGAAATTTTACCTGAACAGAATTTCTCATGCATGTTTTGGATTGATACATTGATATCTTATAGCTTCCCAACCTTCCTACCCCATTTGAGATTCAACATGATTTTGAAAAGAAGTGAAAATTCCATGAAATTTCTTGTTTCTTTTTTCCTATTACCTCTTAAAAGTAATATAGCTTTAAACTTTACATAATTGAGAAAAAAAGTATATTGTATCCATACAATTTTGTTGGAGAATATTGTATGGGAGCATGGAAAACTGATTGAAATCTTAAATGAACAATAGAGAAAACAAGCAGAATCCATGAAAAAAACTCAAAAAGATATTCAAGAAATAAAAAACTGTTTGGAAGCTGATGAGACCATTTAAATGAAGCTGAGGATAGAATTTCAGATCCTGGGCCAGGATCTCAGCTAGGGATCATGAAAGGATTGAAATATGAATAATCACAAAGCAGCATGAAATGACAACTCAGCACATTCAAGATGATGCCAAGAGTAACAATATAAGAGTAATAGGCATCAATGAAGATGCAGGAGTCAACGTGAATGACATCAGTAAACTATTCACAGAAGTAATAGCAAAAATTTCCCAAACATAGGGAAAAACTCATATACGTATAAGTGAAGCATATACAACATCAAACAGTCACAAACAACATAAATCTACACCCAGACATATAATAATAATGATTCCAGACTTACAGCATAAAAACAGAACACTTTTTTAAAAATTTTATTTAGAAAGAAAAAAAAAACAACCAAACAAAACAGAAATAAGGGTAGAAGCAATACAGAATTTCAAAGGGAAAAAAAAAGAACAACAGCAAAAAAAACCTACTAAGAAATCACTAGTTGATAAGTTACATACTGTCATCTTGCAAATAGTTGTTCAAGTCAAAAAATTAAAGCATACAAAGTAAACATTCAAACAGACTATTAACAGTTCTGCTCAACAATCTAAAAAAAACAGTAGTATGGCCATCTATCTTCCACACTTAAACATACATGCAGTTATATTGTTTAGAGCACTTTCTTCTCCTCTATATTTTATAGTAGCAATTATGCAATTTGGGATTTAATATTCCTACAATTCTTATTACTTTCTTATTTTAAAGAGAATTTTAAAAAGAGGGCAGAACAAAGCAGATTAGAACAGAACAACATAAGCAACACAACACTTTACAATAAGACAACTGGACATTAATAGTAGCTGTCAAAATATCTCTTTCTCTGCTAGAGTTGAGCATAGTTTCAGATGCAATAACGTCAAACATAACACAATAGTATAAAACCATTCAAGAGAATGAAGGAATTACAGGACATTCTGAACCAAATAACTATGATCAATGGCTACTATAATATCTCATTTTCAAAAAAACGATTTGTTTATACTATCGCATATATTAAAATCACCATAAGACACAACATGATAGAACCGATGGTAATAGCAGAGTAGAAGCATGGTAGGACTTCTAAGCAAGTTTATATTAAATCAGCAATGGCTGCCATAATATTTTGTTTTCTTCAAAACCGCTGTTCATACCATAATGTATAATAAAGTCAAACAAAACAGGATAAAACCATTCCAACTGATGAATGAAAACATTGAAAGGCTTCAAAGTAATGAAATGGGAAATCATGAATACCATTTATCTTGTATACTCTTACCAACTCTCATACTAGGGAGACCATACGGTATTTACACATGTGAGTTTGGTTTATCTCGCTTATGAATATGGTCTCAATTTCTGCTCATTTATTTATAAATATCTCAATGTGATCATTATTTAGAGCTGAGTAGTACTCCATTGTATAAAAATACCACAACTTTTTAATCCATTCCTCAGTTGATGGACACTTAGGTTGTTTCCAAGATCTGGCTATTACAAATTGTGCTGCTATAAACATGGGTGCCCATATATCACTGTGGTATGATGTTTTCAGTTCTTCTGGGAATATGCCTAGAAGTGGAAGAGCTGGATCAAAAGGACTTCCAAATCCAGGTTTGTGAAGAATCTCCAGACTGACCTCCACAGTGGCTGCACCAGTCTACACTCCTACCAAAAGTGCAGAAGAATTCCTTTTTCCCCACAGCCTCTCCAGCACTTGCTGGTAGTGTTTTCTACCCTGACCATTCTTTCTGGGGTGAGATGGAATCTCGGTGTAGTTTTAATTTGCATTTCTCTCATGACTAATGATGATGAGCATTTTTTCATGTATTTATTTGCCATTTCTATTTCTTCATCTGAGAACTGTGTATTCATTTCAGATGCCCATTTTTGGATTGGGTCTTTGAATTTTGAAAGTCTGATTTTTTTAAATTCTTTATAAGTTCTAGACAGAATTCCTTTGTCTGAGGGACAGTCTATTAAAATTTTTTCCCAATTTGTGGGTTTTCTTTTTACTCTGCTGGAAATCTCTTTGACATGCAGAAACTCTTTCATAAGATATGGTCCCAGTTATTGATTCAGGGAAATATTTCCCATGCAGTTTGATTCTTGTTCATGAATTCTCTACCTACCCCTATACCTTCGAGGTTTTTACCTACTTTGTCTTCCAACAGATTTTGTGTTTCTGTTTAAGGTTGAGATCATTGATCCATTTAAATTTTAGTTTAGTACATGGTGATAGGCATGGGTCTAGTTTTAGACTTAAGCATATAGATAGACAATTTTTCCAGCACCATTTGTTGAAGAGACTGTCATTCTTCCTGCAACCATGTTTGGCCCCTTTATCAAAGATAAGGTGGTTGAGTGGGTTTGTCGTGGTGGTTGTATTTTCCAATCTATTCCATTGATCTTCAGGTCTATTTTTATTCCAGTACCATGTTGATTTTATTACAGTAGCTTTGTAGTATAATTTCAAATCAGGGATTGTGATGCTTCCTGCCTTGTCTTTGCTGCTTAGAATTGCCTTTTTGCTATTCTAGGTCTCTTCTGGCTCCAGATGAATTTTAGGAGTGATTTCTCTAGATTTATGAAGTATGTTAGTGGTATTTTGATTGGGATTGCATTGAATCTGTATAGCAATTTTGGGAGAATGGCCATTTTCACAATAAAACAGAACACTTAAAGCTCTTAGAGAAAAGACAGAACTCACCTATCAAGGAAAGCCCATTAGAATCATAGTAGAATTTTAAGAACAAACCCTCAAGTTAAGTTGAGCTTGGAATGAAGTATTTCAAGTCCTGAAGAAAAACAGCTTTCAACCTAGTTTGATGTACCCAGAGAAACTTTCTTTCAAATTTAAAGGAGAAACAAGATACTTCCATGACAATGAATAACTGAAGAAATTCATGTCCATCAAACCAATCTTAGAAAGATTACTGAGGGGGACTGTGGCTGCCAGGCCTGCCCTTTGCTGGGAGCATCATGGAGACTGTTGGAAGCCCTCAGTTGCCTGGGACCACCATTGCTGGGCCTGACCTTCCACTGTGAACATCAGAAGTTTGGACTACAGTGTATTACAATGCTGGCTGGCTGAGAGACTCAGGAACCTCTCAAACAAACAGAATACCTCATTAGGCTCCATTCAGTGTGTTGAGTTTGCCCCCTAAAATAGAGGTCTGCAGTGGGTAAATAGGAGCAAGAGTGAAATTCCCTCCAAGTGTAAGACATTGGCTAACCAGGTAAGAGTTTGTGTAACCACCTCCCCCACACAGAGAACATCAGACAGTTGAGGAGTTTGGCAACTTAGAGAAAACTTAGAGAAAATTAAAATAACTTATGAGACTCCCAGTGACACAATATGGCCTCAGCTGACACAAACACTATAGCCAGGGAGATCTGGCTACCTGCAACAATCTGACAATATAACAAGAGCAGGAACTAAGAGTTGCCCTACATTACTACTTCTGGGCTACTTAGCCTAGAAAGAATTTAGGACTCACCAAACAGGCGTGGTAGTAGGAATTCAGGAGACTAGATCTCTTCTTCATTGTGACCAAGCAATTTGAGAAACATCAACCACACAGTAAGACTGTAAAACACACACTACAGAAAGTTGTGACTGTTGGAATAGAAAGATCAGAAATTTAGAGAAATGGTGAAAATGATGAAATGAAGAGGCAAAGTGCAATCCCAAACATCTAGCCCATCAGGAGCAACTACAGGTGATAATGAAATAGAGGACCTTAAATGTCATACACCAGAAGTCTCTCAAAAAAATAGCAAATGAAGTAAAGAAACAAATCTGTGAGGCTATAGAGGAACTCAAATTAGAAATAATGTCTTACATAAAGACAAAAGTAACAAACTTAGTGAATGAGTTGCTCAAAATATATGACAAGCAATAAATTTTAAAAATACATGAACATAGGAAACTGATTGAAAACTTGAATGAACAATGCAGAAAACAAGGAGAATCCATGAAACAAATTCAAAGAGATGTGCAAGAAACAAAAAATTGTATTGAAAGCCTGCAAATCTGTTTAAATAAAGCTGAGGATAGAATTTCAGACCTTGAGGACAGGATCACAGACAGTGATCTTGAAAGGGTAGTTTTTATAAAAACAACAAAACAGCATGAAATGACATTTCAGCAGCTTCAAGATGATGCCAGGATAAGCAATGTTAGAATAATATGCATCAGTGAGGAGGCAGGAGACAATGCAAAGGATATAATTAAGCTGTTCACAGAAGTAATGGCAGAAAACTTCCCAAACATGGGGAAAAAATCTGATATACAAATAAGTGAGTCATATAGAATGCCAAACAGTCATAACCATCATAAAGCACCACTCCGAAAAATAATAATTAAGATCTCAGAAATACAGCATAAAAACAGAATACTAAAAGCTGTTAGAGAAAAGACACAACTCACCTATCAAGGAAAGCCTAGTAGACTAACAGCAGACTGAGCAGCATAAACCTTCAGGTTAAGAGGAGCTTGGAGTGAAGTATTGCAAGCTCTAAAAGAAAAAAACCTTTCAACGCAGACTGATGTACCCAAAAAAACTGCATTTCAAATTTAATGGAGAAACAAGATACTCCCATGACAAAGAACAACTGAAGAAATTCATGTCCACTAAATAAAACTTAGAAAGAGTGCTGAAGGACATCCTAGATAGAGATAAAAATGACCACAATCATCAGAACAAGAACAGAAAGAAATCATGATGCTGAACAAGAAATTAAACAATGACAGGAAACTAACAATTTAACACAACATGGCAAAGTCAAGCCAGTACATATCAGTGATATCCATAAATGTAAATGGGCTCAATTCAACTATCAAAAGAAATAGATTGACAAAATGGATCAAGAAACAGTATAGGACAATATGCTTCGTACAAGAAATGCAACTGACTTAAAAAGAAGCTCATAGATTAAGTCAAAGGATGCAAAACAATATTCCATGCAACAGGAACCCAGAAAAAAGCAGGGGTAACTATTCTATTTGCAGACAATGAGAACTTCAAACCCAAAATGATTAAAAAGACAAAGAAGCTCACCACATACTCATAAGTGGAAAAATTCAAGAGGAAGAACTAATAATTATAAATATACATACAGCAAACACAGGAGAACCCAACTATATAAGACAGATACCAAAGGACATGAAAAACCATATACACAAGAACATAATTATTACAGGGGACCTTAACAGTCCATTGTCACAAAGAGATTGATCAACTACACAAAAAGTCAGCAAAGAAGTGATAGAACTGAATCATACCTGCAAACAATTGGACTTAGTAGATGTTTACAGAGTGTTCCACCCAACCACAACAGAATACACCTTCTTCTCAGATGTGCACAGGACATTCTCCAAAATAGACCATATATTATCCCATAAAACATTCTTAAGTAAACGTAAGGGTTTTGAAATTATCTCATGCATAATGTCTGAAAATAGCAAACTGAAATTGGAAATTAATGGCAAAAGAGATGGAAAATCAATATAAATATATGGAAATTAAATAACAAACTTCTGAACAACCAGGGGGCTAGAGATGAAATTAAAGAAGAAATAAACCAGTACCTATAATTCAATGGAAATGTGGAAACAACATACTGTAATCTGTGGGATACAGTGAAAGCAATCTTAAGAGGGAAATATTTAGCAATCAATTGTTATATCAAGAAAATGGAATGAGCACAAATAAACAATCTAATGCTTCATCTCAAGCTTCTACAAAAAGAAAATCAAGTTAAACCCAAAGCTCATAGAAGAGAAGAAATTTTAAAAATTAGAGCAGAAATCAATGCAGCTGAAATAAAGAAAAACAATGCAAAGAATTAATGAATCAAAAAAGCTGTTTTTTGAGAGATTAAAAAAATCGACAAACATCTAGCTAACCTTTTAAAGAAAAAGAAAGAAAAAATGAGAATTCACGCAATATGGCCCCAAAATTGGGAAATTACTATAGATCCCATGGTGGGAAATTACTATAGATCCCATGGTAATTCAATTGATCATGAATATCTAATTTGAAAATCTCTATTCACATAGAGAGGGAAACACAGAGGAAATGGAGAGATTTCTAGAAACATATGAACTACCAAAGCTCATCAAAGAAGATACACAATTTTGAATAACCCCATATCAGCTATTGAAATTGAAAACAATAAAGAACTTAATAACATAGAAAAGCTCAGGTCATGATGGATTCACGGCTGAATTCTACAAGAAATTTAGAGGAGATTTTATGCCAATGCTCCTTAAACTCTTCAATGAAATTGAAAAGGAAGCAATCATCCCTAAATCATTCCTGGAGGCAAGTATCACTCTCATACCAAAATCAGAGAAAGACCCAACCAAAAAGGATAACTACAGGCCAATCTCACTAATGATCATAGATGCAAAGATTCTCAATAAAATACTGGCAAATAGAATGCAGTAAATCATCAAGAAGATTATACATCATGACCAAGTGGGGTTCATTCCAGGAATTCAGGGATGGTTTAACCTACACAAAGCAATAAATGTAATACACTACATCAACAAAGCCAAAAATAAAAAGAAAATAGTCATCTCAATAGATGCAGAAAAAGCTTTTGATAAAGTCCAACGCATGTTCATAAAAAAAACCTTCAGAAACTCAGAATACAGTGTCTACCTCAAACTTATAAAGGACATCTATGACAATCCAAGAGCCAATATGATACTAAATGGACAAAAACTGAAAGCTTTCACTTTAAGATCCGGAACAAGACAGGGATTTCCACTATCACCACTCTTTTTCAGTATAGTTCTGGAAACACTAGCCAGGGCAATCAGACAAGAGAGAGAAATAAATAAAGATAGGTAAGCAGGAAGTTAAATTATCACTATTTTCAAGTGACAGGATTCTCTATGTAAAAGACCCAAAAAACTCCATTGAAGGACTACTAGAGGTAATAAACAAATTCAGCAATGTAGCTGGATGCACAGTCAATGCTCAAAAATCAATATCATTCCTGTATACAAGCAAGAAACTCTTGGAGAGA
>PVJX010049242.1:0-11155 GCA_004027295.1 Dolichotis patagonum
CAACCGTCTCGGGGTGGGTCGCCCTCTCATCCTCGCACCCCACAACCATCCAGCTGCGCCAGTTTGGCCAGGAGTGACAGGAGGCCCTTCCGGCCCCCAAGCAGGGGTGAATGCAACCCTCATGACAGACCCCCATAAGGTGAGGGGGTGAGGAGGGAGTGAAAATCAGCAGCTTATCAGTCTGCCCCTCAGCAATGTGAAATTTTAGCCCAGATCAGAATGGAAGGAGAGCCCCAGGTGCGTCACGGCTAGAAAGGAGGAATTTTAAGAAATAATCTCTTCCTAGCTTTCCCTCCACGTTTCCCTCCTTTTACTTCCCACTCTGTAACTGTCCCATTCTCTGTGCTTTCTTAAACACGAAGTCCTTGTTCTGCTTCCGAAGGAGGGGCTCAAAAGAGAACTGTCCCTACTACAGGCGTGTTTTTAACAGAATATCAGGGATTTCTCTCCTCTGGCCATTTAGATACCACAACTTTGCCAAGAAAACGCTCCCTCTGGCCCCCTTCATTACTTTCCACTTGTCTTGCAGCGCTGAGTTCAAGTGTTATTTGCTGCAGGAAATTTGGTTTGCAATCCCCATGATTACATACCCCCATGGTTTTCATTTATGTCTTTTGCACATATGATAATTTCAATTAAACAGTTCAACAGTCAGTCTAATATCTTCCTCCCCCATAGGGAAATAAATAACTGGATTTGACCGCTTATTCTGTGAGGTGTTCCCTACCTACTGTGTTAAGCACAGTTTCAAGTTCACAGAGTCTGGTCAACAGGTATTCAGTGTAGGAACAAATACAGAGAATGAAGTCAGAGAAATGAATTTAAAACTCTAAGAATTTAAACTATCGTCCGTATGGTCCAAGCATTCTTTCCCAAATGTTCATCCAAGCTTTTGCTCTATGCAGACGGTCTGGTATCCAGGGCAGGGGCTTCACTTCTCAGGAGAGTGCAGCTTGGCAGCCTCCCACGCCTGCCAGGGCATCAGGGATCCAGTGATTGCTCCTGTTATCAGGAAGCTAGAGAGTCAGGGAGCCTCTTCCCCGCCTGCCAGCCCCAGGAGTGACCGCCTTAGGAGCTGTCATTTATGGATGAGGGAATTTCATTCAGAACTACTGATTCCCCATCACACCACTCGAGACGAACCTCAACGGCAGACAGGCGTCTTGTGTGCCTTCTCTCCCAGTGCTCACGCCTTGGATTTTCTTCCTCCACAAACACATGTGCCATGCAGACCTGAGTTGAGGAGGGCACATGTGTCAGGAGGGGGTGAGGTGTTGTTCTGTGTGGAGCACAGGGGACCAAAGAAAGCAGTGGGAGGACAGGTCAGATGACCAGTCCACCTGCCTCCACTCAGCACAGAGAACCAGGCATGTTTCAAATGTGTTTGTTAAAAGAGAAGAATCAAGGAAAGTAGAGATCTTCCATGTCTGCAAATAGCGTAGAGTAACAGTGGTTAAAATCGTTAGAAACCCCTGTGGAGAAGTATAATCAATCAGACTAAATTTTCCCGGAAAGATTTTCATATGGGCACTCTGGGGCTAAGGCGCGACTCTACCTTAAAAACAAAATCTCAGCTTGAAATTCTATGCGTATAGTGGATTGAATGACATACTTTATAAACCAGTTCATTCATAATAGAATAATGCTGACATCTGACTTGTACTACATCTTCAGTGGTAAGTATGGAAGAAGACCACAAAACCAGAGATGCTACTGCTTCCTGGGCCTCTGATGATCACGAAAATAGAGTGCGATTTATGCCAAGGTTTTTTCTATAGGAGACAGAGTCATATGACTTTCAGCAAGTCCTGTGACCCAGGACTCTCCTAAACAAATGTTTTACCTGGAAAGTTTGACATTGCAAAGCAGGGTGTGGTGGTGCACACCTATAATCCCAGCACTCTGGAGGCTGAGGCAGGAGGATCCTTGGGAGTTAAAAACCAGCCTGGGCTACAAAGACACCAAATAAATAAATAAATAAATAAATAAAAAGCTTGACATTGCAATGGTGGTTATCCCCAGCCATAAAACAGATTTCCAGGATCACAAAGTATAATTTGCTATTTATTAATTTTGATGGACACATTTTTTACGACATTTGGAAGTCTTACCCCAAGACAAGATGGATATTTTCACACTCATTTTATAAAAGAAATAGAAGGCCTAAACATTTTCTGACAGAATTTTTTTTTTTTTTTTTGTCTTTCTAAGACAGGGTCTCACTACACAGTTCAGGCTGGCCTTGAGCTCACTTTGTAGCCCAGGTTGGTCTTAACTCACAATGATCCTCCTGCCTCGGCCTCCTGAGTGCTGGGATTACAGGTGTGCAGCACCACACCTGGCCTGACTGAATATCCTTGCAACACATTATTTTCCAAACAGCTTATTAGAGCAGCTTTTTAAGCACCTGGAAATGTCTTTACAAACATTTCCACCCAGAAATTTAGTGAAGGGTTAGCCTATACCGGAGGTCATAAAGGAGGTAGTAACATTTCACAGGATTTCTGCCTAAACTGTTATTCATTCACTTAGAAATATTTAATACCTTGACAATGACATTCCTAGACCTTGATAAATGAGCAGTGAGCTTATGAAGAAATAGTTTCCCAACACATTCCCGGAACTCAAATGAGTCACTAAATGCATTTTCTGCCTGTCTAGTAGAGACCAAAAGGTGCTGATCACAGAAGGAAGCAGTTTTTGGTGCGAAATATTCGAGATACGATTGAAACGTAGAGTGATAGTTTATATTTTTAAAACTATCACAATAAAAGGCACATTGCCTTTAGTGACTCTCCAAATACTTTCCCTGGCTTCAAGCTCATCCCACTCTTCTGTGGCTCTGAAGCAGCTCTGGGAGCCCTTTCGCAAGTGTCTTCAGTATTGTGAATCGATTCTAAATTTTTACTTTTCAAACTTTATGTTTTTGACTTTGGGGCAGAACCAGAAATCACGTGGTGCCAGGTCCAGTGAGTAAGTGAGTTAGGACACACTGCCTGCCGTGTTTTCACAGCCTGCTTTTCCGCTGCCTGGCGCTCGGCAGCAGCGTAGCTTGCGTCAGACGCTGAGGCACTCAGGAAAGAGGGCTCCAGCACCGCTGCAGAACGTGGCGAGGGTGGGGCATATTTCCAGGGAAATTAACAGCAGTGTGTCTTTTGCTGTAATATTGGGGTGGGGGTACCAGGAATTGAACTCAGGACCTTGCCTTTACCAGGCAGGCACTGTGCCGCTGAGCTATATCCTCGGCCTTGCAATAAAAATTTTAATTTAAACAGTCACTGTTGAAAAATAAATAAATAAAATAAAGTCACTGTATATTTTCATCACACATCACATGCAACTACATTTTTGTGTTTTTACATACTTTTAGAAACAGAGATTGCAATGAAATGTTCCCATAAAGACAGTGATTCATATTATAAAATGTATAATCCGTTTATTATAAATAAGCAGTGATTTGGAAAGATACCGAGTCTTGGAGCGTGCATGCTACTTTTCTCCCTTGTTTAATCCGTAATACAGCAAACAAAGTTGAAACTGGTCAGGCAGCACTATTCGGAAATCCCTTCCGTGTCTCTTGGGAGCCCTTGAGAGCATCCTGTGATCTTTAAATCCCTTGAGGTGAGTTTTCAAGAGTCACTGTCACACACCTGCCACCAGCGACTCCAGGGGAAAATGCGAGGCTGTGGTTTTCCTTGCGGTCCCCCTGCACAGCCTGCTTTGAGTTACATCGCAAGTATCTTTGTTTTCACAGAGAAACCAACTGACAGAGGCATTTGTGTGGCTGGCACATTTTTGTGATGTTTTAGGGAGACAATTTAAACCACAAAAACATCAACACCCTATGTCTGAAAAGTGACATCCTCTACCCTTTCTACAGATTTTCCTCCTGCTAAATTCCTTTTGGCTTTTAAGCCAGGGAAGAATAAACATGTCTTTTATTTCCATGACACATGTTAATCTATGACCTCGGTATCAATCACTTAGTAAAGCATTTCCAAATAAAAGATAGCTAGTTCTCTAGGAGAAAATTCTGATGCAGCCTATTATCTGAGGTAAAAAGTTAGGATTGCCATGCTCTTTGGTTACTATAATCTTATCCTCACAGGGTCAGGTTTCACTTACTCTAGTAAGTACATAATTAATTGTTTTCACTAAGATCCCAGAAACACATGAACTTTCCATCTAAAAGCAAACCTTCCCCCATTGTCCTGCTTCCTCTAGCCCAAAGTAATTGTCTTTCTGAATCTAATGTTCAACGTTTCAATTTTATTTAATTTTAGTGCATCTACACATTTTCCTAAAATATATGTACAGGTCTATGTCTTTATGGTTTTAAAATGTTTCGCAGTTACTTCATATTCTGGGGATTAACCATTAATGTGAAGTCTTTCCCTTTGCATTCTTAGCTTGAATTGCAGTTAGCGAGTCACAGGTTAATCTTCAGCTTCCGAAGCTGTTTTCCACAGTGGATTCACCAGTTTAAGCCCCATCAGCGGATTTCTGTCCTCCCAGGTACTTAGCAGTGGCAGGTTGCTGATGCGGGCCAATCAGACATGCCCATATACAAGGACATCTGATGTTTCCTCAATTTGTCACCTATGAGGTGAACGTCTTTTCGTGTGTCCACTGGTCTGTGCTTTCCTCCTCAGCAGCGTTTCTGCTCTTTTCTCTGCAGATTGGTTGTGTTTTTCTTATTTTTTATTCTTGAACCTAGCCCTTATAGAATATGAGCATCATAAATATCTTCCAATTTGTGATATCTTTTCATATTCTTTACTGTAGTTTTGATAACCTAAACTTATTTTGATATTATCAAATGTATTGATATTTTTACCTTATGATCTATGTATTTTGTGTATTTTCCTACTCTAAATCCAAAGGATATTCACTTCTATTTTCTATTGAGAATTTCGAAGTTTCAACTTTTGAGCCCTTAATGATTTGGTGTAAATTCTTATATGTCATGAAAAGTAGGGATCAAGTTCTCTTTTTAACACGTAAATCATCATTTTGCCTTCCGCTTATGGAACAATGGCAATTTTGCCAACTAAAATGGGAAACCACCTCTGGAATGTACTAAAATTTCATATATACAGTGCATTAATCTACTCCTCAGCTCTTCATCAGGTGAACAGATCAGTTTTACAATCCCTTTACTGTTACTAAAGGGCCTTAATTTTGACTGCTTTGTGACAATCCTAATGATAATTAGAGGAATATCCTCATAATAATTAGACCAATTCTCCTAACCTGTTATTCTTCTTCAGGAAGTATATTGGCCATTTGTGATCCTGTAATCAAAAATATGTAGTAAATTCTATTATCCATGACAAATTCTTTTTGAAATTAAAATTACATCTATATTTAGCCAAGCACCCCTGTTTCCCAGCACTTGGGAGGCTGAGGCAGGAGGATCATTGTGAGTTTGAGGTCTGCCTGGGTTACATGGTGAGTTCAAGGCAAGCTTGAATTACAGAGTGATACCTTAATATATAGACAAATAAATAAACAAACAAACTTGGAAGAATTGACACCTTCATAATATCTTCTAGCCAGGGATTTAGCTCAGCAGCATAAGCACCTGCCTGGCAAGTGTGAGGACATGAATTCAAACCTTGGTACCAAAAAAATAAATAAATAAAAGAAGGAAAATGATATTCTATTTACATACATTGTCTTTAATCATTTCTAATAATGTTTTATAATTTCCCCTACAGGACATTTGCACATATTTTATAGATTGATTGCTAGAAAACTGAGGTATCCTGAGACAACTAAAAGTGGGGCTTGCTCCTATTAAAAATACCTTTCCCAATAGTTTGGTACTGCTACCTTAGGAAAAATATATAGCCTGCTTGGCACACTGTGCTATTATTTTTAATAATTTGTTCAAAGTTTTTCAATGTAAGTGATCATAACATATGCAATCAGTGGTATTTTAATTCCTTCCTTCCTAACTTAATTTTTCTTAGATTATTGCAGTAAAATCTTCAACATAAGGTTAAATATTGCTATTTTAGCCATTGTCTTAGTATTGATTTTTAAAGGACTGTTTTTGACATTCACTTACCTGTGTTATCTCCAGCTATTGGATAGTTAAATTTTTATATTAAAAGATTTACCTCAAATCCCTGTTTCCCTAATCATTTTTACAATGAGTGGACATGCAGACAAGTTCCAGGTCTTTTGCCATCTAGTGCAGTGTGGACTCTAAAAGCATTGAGGTAGAGCAGCCTTTGCTCTACCTCACCATCTGTCTCCCGGCTGTTGCGTGGTGGGTCCAGGTCAACCAGAAGGCCCACAGGATGTCTTTCCTTTGATATAGGAGGTAGAAGCACTGTGTCTCGGATAGAGTCACTTTTCCTCTTTCCCTTATTCTGTCTTCTCTAATTAGAGAATAACTGACTGTAGCATGTTGCACAGTGGGAAGAGTGATGGCTGCATAAAAGTGTCACTGTCTTGAGCAAATACTTATAATCACTTTAAACAGTAAACAGTAAGTCCAAGGAATGATATGTCAAAAAGCCTCAGAGAACTGGGCACTGGGGGCACAGTTGATTCCTGTTATCTGACTCTGTTACCTATCCTCTAACTGTTTAAGAGGAAGATTCTGCAATCACTATTTCAGCAGCACATTGAATAAAAGAGAGAAGGGGGAGGGAAAGTCTCCTGCATGGTTTGTAACAAATTCCACACAGAGAGGAATATTTCTCTTTATTTAAATAGGTAAAAAAGAAAAAAATCAAGTCCTGCATGAAATTACTGAGCATGTATTCCAAAGAAGAAAAGTAGAGAACATACTACCTTGAAAGCAGAATAAAAGGACTCCTTCAAAAAATGGTTTATGAAAGCAATTAGAAAGGAAAGCAAATCTCCTTGGGTGTATGATTTGGTACAGGTGTCTCCCATGAAATTGGAGCAAGAATCCATCAGAAGAGAACAAGTTGAAATATAGAAATGAGCAGATAAAAGGGGCAGGGAATGGTGGAGATTGGGAAGTAATCTAATATGATGTGACCAAGGCACAAAAGAAGTAATAATTAAGTAGGAAGAACACAGACAATAATGAATGGGACACAGTTTGAGGAGAAGGTCCCAAACACAAAGACTTTGAGTGGCAAAAACAGAGGGTGTAAGAGAAAGAAGGAACAGCTTAACAAGCTCAGTGTTACCAAGAAGTACACCAAAAGAACTAGAGTAATAGATATTAAAATTATAATTGAGAAAATGTTTTATACTGAAAGTAGTTATTACTCTATAAATCAAAATGCCACATTGATAAAATCCGTGAAAGGAAAACCCAAACTTGCTACTCTAGAAATATTTTGAACAAAGTATAGTTCAAACCAGTGACTATAAAAATAAGGTAAAAGACCAATAACCACTAATTCAGAGAAAAGAATGTGTAAGACAAGAATTATTGGACTGACCATAGCCTTTTCCACAGTAGTGTTTAGACACCCAATAAACATGGAACCGTGTTACGGAGGTTTTGAAGACATAGTAAGTTTGTTCCTATGGTATTAATTTTAAAAATGCTGTAATAAGAGATTTTCTCTTTGAAAAATCTATCAATTTGCCCTCTGTAAAAAGTTTAATGTGCAATATTCCCCTGCAAGAAGAAACTACATCTGGCAATGGACTTCATAAACCAGCTCACTCGACAGCTGAATCCCTCGCAATTATTCAAGTGCCATTGTTGACAGTCTAACTGGAGTCTGCTGACAGTCTAGCTGGAGATAAGATCATGGTTTATAATCATGTTGTGTTTCAAAATCCTCAGGGTCAAGTCCAGAGTCTGAACAGTGCCAAAGTCTGCAAGGCAGTGAGTTTCACCTCCCAGGAAATAGACACCACATGCACCCCTTCCTGAGGGGGAGTACCGGGGGCTATGGAGGGGGAGTGTGCTTGGCGTGAGGGAAACCTTGCTGAGAGCTGTGGTTGGTGGGGGTGACAGCACCCAGCGAAAGCGTGGTTTTTATCAAAGAGGAGATGGGGCATAAACAATGCAGCCATGCTTTGGTTGAAGGCTGCCTTTGAAAATCTTCATTCCAAAACTTTTAGGAGATCATAACTGAGTTAAAACCTACACATTTTTCCAGGAAGCATTGGGTCATTATTTACATACAGCATTCCAGTTTAGCAACCATGAGTTTGTGACTCCATTTACTCCAAAGCTGCATAGTTTTTTCTGAAGCATATTTATTTTCTACATCTAAGTCACTGTTCTCAGTCTTTCAAATAGCCTCGGGTTGCAAAAATAATGACAACACAAAGTAACATGAAGCAAAACTCCACAGCACAGAGATTAGCATTCGTAATGTTAATTCTATTTAAATCTATTACTGAGATTCACTAGTCTGTTATCTCTGTATTAAAATCCTACCATGCCTGTATTAAAATCCTACTATGTGAAGATTCTCTCCCTTTAACTTCAAAAGACCCCTGGCAGGTCCAGAGCAGGGGATATACCCTTAGACAGGCCGTGTGACCGCTGGAGCTCATGACTCCCTGAAGGGCCGTGATGAGGTTACTCTAGGTCATCTCTTGGTTTCTGCTTTCCTGAATGTCCTAAAATTCTTTGGTGCTTCTACACTACTGAGCCAACTTTCAAATTTAATTTCGTGGAAATCTTCCTGGATGTGTTAAGAGACCTTCGGCCTGTGTGTAAGCTAACGGTGCCCTTGCAGGTGAGTGTTACCTAACCCTTCGTGAAGCAATCCCAGCCTCGCATGATTCTAACTCAAGGCAAACAAAGCAGGAATGCAGCCAAACAGAAAGCACCTTTAATCTCTTACAGAAAGGAGAAAGAACTAAGCAGCTGTGTTTGAAGTGAATCTCAGGGAAAGCAAAGCTATCTTTAGCCTGGAATCTCGTCGAAGCAATCAATTCAGTATATGTTAAAAAAGATTTGTTGTTTCCACAAAAATTCCACTTACACAAGGCCGATTGCTCAACCGACCAACCGAAGAACGAATGTCAGGTCTCCTCCACCGTTTGTTTCTAGATTGAAAGAGAAATAAAATATAGCAAACAAGGCAATGTGGCTATAAAATAGAACGCTGAAAAATTCAATTAATCCAAAAGAAGGCACAAACTACAGACAGGACAGAGGGTGAACAAAGAGGAAAATGTCAGACTAAAAATACATGAGTCCCAACAATATGTAGTCCATGAGCGGTTTAGTTTAATATACAGAAGAATTTCTAGAAAACACCACACACACGCGGCTGGTAAGAAAGGTGAAGGGGCTGCAGTACCCCGAGATAAAGGGGTCTGCGGAACAGCGAACCTCGCCGGGGTGGCAGGACACCTGAAAGTGATGAGACGAGGGTTATTTCTCGACAGGGACCTGGGGGAATTTCCTGGGGTCATGAAAACCTTCTCCGCCTTGATTGACTTTTCGATACGTTTGCCTAGATAAATCAGAACTACCACACTGGACGCTTTCGGGTATGTTATGGAAACCCAGCGCCGGTGCATAAGGCCCAGCCCGAAGGGGCCCGAGACTGAAGAGGAGGTTGACAGATCCGGATGGTGCGGAGGGCAGGTGCTGGGGCATGGGCGCTGGCATAAGAGCACGCCCGAGTTACAGCCAGAGCAGTCGCAGTTTTGGCAATTTGGGTCAGAAAGGGCTGAATTTGGGGTTACAATAAAAATGACCTCCCTCCGGCTGAAATGTACCTAGTTTGCCTCCAGATAACGTTGAAGGTCAGGCAGATGCCTGAAGCCGCGCTCTGGTTGGAAAGCCCCGCATGTGGCTATGGTTTTATCTTTTTACGGTTGGCTGGGAAGCTACCAGGAAAAGCCAGCTCAGCTCCTCAAGAGCAGAAATGGTGATTCCGACTCAAGATCGAAACCCACACAGCGTGTCCGTGGCATCTTAACGAAGCTTTTTGAGCTGCTACCGCTTTCCACACTTCCTCCTTAGCCCTGATGAATCGTGGATGCTTGCAACAACCCGTGACATTAATTTAAATCATCAGAAGAAGCAAATCAGGAGGAAAAAAAGGAAGAAAAACAGTCTTCTCTTGAAAATTGGCTTTTAAGTTAGAAGTTAGCTAGAACCGCTTTGCATGTGTAGGTCTTTAGCTTAAGCAGTGACCAGCCGCTTCCAGCACTCTGATCTGCATACCAACGCGCACCCCACAGCCAGCCTGGCTGCCTCCCTGGAGCGACTGAGAACTGGTGCCCAGAATTCTTCTGTCTGTTGCGGGGATCCCTGGAGGAGCGCCATGCTCTGGACGCTCCCACTCTGCGCAGGGAATGCATTTCTTAATAAGTCTATGAGAATTAATGAGTGCAGGGCGTGGGCCGGCTCTGAGTACTCCAAGCCTGGTGGCCCTGCCCTGCGACTTCACACAGGAAACCCCGAAGAGAACAGAAGCAATGCTGGTCCCACAGGACTCGGTTCTTGCAGGCGTTTCTCAAAGCCCTGTTAGCGCTCCTGCTTTCTGCCGGAAGGTGCAGAAGCTGGGATGTAGCACAGGGGCGGAGCCCTGGCCTGGCCTGACTGTGTGAGGTCCTGGTTTGATCTTTCAGCTCTGAAGACAAAATAATTTAGAAAACAACCTATTGTCCTATTGAGCAATAGTCTCTAAGTATATTTTGTGCTTTACATGATCAATACAGAAAATGTACATTTATTCATAATTTGTGTGCATATGGATGTTATAAAACATAAAAATATAAATTGAAGAAAACAAGATGAAGAAAGGGGTTAAATATTGCCTTGCTGATTATAGATGGCTTCATAATACTATCTTATGCTGTTTCAGGGCCAAATGTATACACACCAAGTGTGAACACCAACTTAAGCAGCAGTGGATGTACTGTAATTCACATCTCCAGTCAACCTGCATTGTGAACTTTCTTTGATATTTGGGTTGAAATTTGTAACTTAAAACCAGACTCACATGTGTAAATACCGTATAGTCTCCCTAGTATGAGAGCTGATAAGAGTATATAAGATTTTATGGTAAGCATGAGTCCCCATCTCATAGCTTTGAAGCCTTTCAATGTTTTCATTCATCAGTTGGAATGGTTTTATTCTGTTTTGTTTGACTATATCATGCATGATGGTATGAACAGCTGTTTTGAAGAAAACAAAACATTATGACAGCTATTGCTGATTTAATATCATCCTTCTTAG
>PVJX010049243.1:0-11106 GCA_004027295.1 Dolichotis patagonum
TCTCCAATTGTCTAGCTTTGAAATTTATGTCTTACATTGCTTTCTTGTGATCCGCTTTGCTCTGTTTTGTTGTGTTTAATTTTACCCTATTGATATAATTGCATGTATATTTGAGTGGGTAAGATGGATGACCATATTGTTGTTTTTGTCAGATCGTGGAGCAGAATTATTAACAGTCTCACTGTTTGAATGTCTACTTCACATGTTTTAACTGTATAATTTGAACAACTATTTCCAAGAAGTCAGTATGTAATTAGTCAAGTAATAATTTCTTAGGTTTTATTGTTGTTGTACTTTTCCTTTTTTCCTTGGAATACTGTATTGTTGCTACCCTTTATTCTTTTTTATTTTGTTTTGTTTTTTCCTCTTTAAATAAAATTATAAAAAAAATTTAAAAAAAAAGAAACTGTTTTTTTTTTTTTTTTTTTTCATTCATGCATAAATCCACAAGCCTCTGGGACAGAGAAGTTTGAGCTACAAACCAGTTAGATCAGCCCAAACACTCATGGAGAGTAGATTTTGGATGAGAATCATTTTGTCAGCCTGAGTCATTGAGCTGTCATAGAAGCCCCACAATGAGCAGTGCTTTTTGTCTGGAAGCTAGGCAGATTTATAAATCGTATTCATCACCCCTTCACATTTAAAGGTGTTTGTACCCATTTGGAGAAGTCTAGGAGAATTATCTCATTGCCTGGAATTACAGCAATCTGCAAAACGTGTGAATTTGAGACATCCCCAAGAGGCAAGACCCTCTAATAAATTATACTGTGAAGTTCCAAGCAACTCCTGCTTGCAGAGATCATAGTGACAATGCAGGCGAAGGCAGCAAACAAATCGAGTAATAAGAGAATGTGAACAACTCCCATTCATCCTGGAACAATCAGCAGCCGCCTGGTGCCGTCAATCATGTTCTTGTGCAGCCTGCAAGCAGGGCCCACTTTAGTGGGATGCTGAGCAGAGAAGGGACTGCCAGCAACCCGGTGGGCTAGCCAGACCTCTGGAGAGGCCGCTACATCCCATGCAGGAACTTAGGCCACAGAGAAACCAGCGCACAGGCAATGAGATGTAACCTGTGATGGAAGAAACCATAGTTCTCTACGTAAACCTGTGACAGTTTCTTGTTTTGGTCCGGCTCTACAAATCAATTGCACAGAAGAGTTGGGCATCATCATGGCCACATTTGAGTAGTAAAGACAGCACATTTTATTGCTTCTGATCGAAAGCCTTACATCTATTAACTCATTTAAATCCTCGGGCATGACAGCTGAATACAAGAAGAGTGGGCAAACTACAGCCTATGGGCTAAGTCCATAGGCTTATTTTTGTACAACCTGTAAACAAAAAATAGTTTTCACATGGTTGAATAAAATGTTTATAAAGAATAGTAATTGTTTATAAAGAATAGTAATTGTGATGGGTGAAAATTATATGAAATTTTGAGTTCCTGTCTACAAAGTTCTACTGGAACATAGTGAATCAAAAGCTCTGAGAAATCCTGCAAGAAAGAGACCTATTTAAATTTTATCTCTCTGGCGTGTGTGTGTGTGTGTGTGTGTGTGTGTGTGTCTGTATTGGCAGTACTGGAGGTTGAATCCAGGGCCTCTACACTGAGCTAAATCTCCAGCTTCTTTTTCCCCCTTCTATTCTAAGATAGTGTCTTACTAACTCACTGAATTGTCCAGGCTGGGCTCTAACAGCAGTCTTCCTGCCACAGGCTCCCAGAGTGCTGGAATTATCAGCATGTCCCACCGTACCCAGTTCACTCTGGTGACTGTAACTTTGAATAGAGCAGGGGACTTGTAGCTGAGACATTTTAGGTACAAATTATTTCTTTGTTTCTTGAGCAAATCCTGAACTTCTCTGAACATCAGTTTCTCTGTAGAATGAAAAGGTACCTCTAAGGAACAGAGACAAATTCCTGGTAGATGCTCAGAAATTTTAACTCCCTGCCTTACACTGCCTGGGTAACTCTGGTGTCCACAGGGCCACATTAGGAACCACAGGTCATTTCAACTTCAAGTGCCCCACAGTTACTGACAGTCAGTCACATCCTGAGCCATCCAACACCAGCCTGACTGCAGAGAGGGGAGGGCCTGGCATCTTAACTGCAGGCAGGGCAGTCTCCAGGCTGTTCACGTGCCAGCAGCGTGGCTGTGGCTCTGGCCTGGAGCAGGGAGCCACACTCTCCATGTCACGTTCTTTTGTGAGATCTAACTGTGCTCTGGCTGTCAGTGGAGCTGTCGAATGCACCCCCATCTTTGTCACACTCCTGCTTAACTGAGTTCTCCTTGACTCCCTGGATGCTAGAAGCCTTTCTTCCTGCCAGCAGGTGAGACGCTGGCAGCCTCTTGCCATGACCATCCACTTCAATGCCAGCAGAAACCACCAACCACCTATATCCTACACATCTGAGGATCGTGCTTTACAGTCGCCACTGCCGGAAGGAGATATGTAGGGCTGAGTATGCCCCTCTGCACTCTGCCTGACCCAGGGATTTCCTCTGGGGCCTTTCCCGCCTCCGTGGGCAGGCGCACAGCAGGAGCCTGTTCAGGCATGGTGCTGCGTACCTGTGATCCTAGTACTCTGGGAGGTTCAGACAGGAGGACTGAAAATTCAAGTTCAGCCTTAGCAAAACTGTCTCAAAAACTTAAAAAGGACTGGTGATATAGCCCTGGGTTCAATCCCCAGTAACACACACACACACACAGAATAACAGTGTAATGAAATGTAAATTCTGTTTTTTGTTTGTTTGTTTGTTGTTTTTTTATCGGTACCGGGGATTGAACTCACGACCATGCGCTTGCAAGGCAAGCTCTTACGCCGCTGAGCTAAATCCCCAGCCCCTGAAATGTAAATTCTTAAAATGGTACAGCAATTTAAGAAAAAAGTTTGAAAGTTCCTCAAAATGTTAACCACAGGTCCAGGGATGTGACTCAATGGTAGAGTTCTTGCCTTGCATGCACAAGGCCCTGGATTTGATCCCCAGCACCACAAAAAAATAAAAGCTTAATCATAGAATTACTATGTAACTCAGGAATTCTTATATGGATAGATAACAAAGAAATGAAAACAAAAACTGCACACAAATATTCATAGCAGCAGTATTCATAATTGCCCAAAAATGAAACCTCAAGTATCTCTCAACTTATGAATGGATAAATAAAATGTAATGTACCACACAACTTGCAGCATAGCAATAAAAAAGTACAGATACACACTGCAATGTGGATGAACATTAAACTAATCTAAGTGAAAGAAGACACACAAAACTCATCTATCATATGCTATAATTACTACACAGTGTGCAGAGCAGGCAAATCTATTGAAACAGAAAGTATACTAGTGGTAGTTTAGGGCTGAGAGGGGGTTGGAGAGAAACGAAGAGCGACTATTAATGGGCACAGAGATTTTTGGAAGGTGATGAAAACACTCTTAAATTGATTTTGGTGATGGTTGTGTTAGTCTGAGTACACTAAAACCCATTGCTTTTGGAATTGTCCACTTTACATGGTTGATTGCATGATACGTAAATTACATATAAATAAGTCTTTTATGTTTTAGAAAAGCTCTTTTTTTTTCTTGTTGGTACCGGGAATCGAACTCACGACCTTATGCTTGCCAGGCAGGTGCTTAAGCCACTGAGCTAAATCCTCAGCCCCTGAAAAGCTCATTTTAACTGTCCTGGCTTCCATGTGTCTAGTGCTGCTCTTCATGGTAGTTGTTGAAGTAGTTGGGCTATGTATTACAAATCAGTACAACACTATTAACTTGGACAAAGGTGTCAAGGTCACGGGTGCCAGGGCAGGAGAATCTGGGTGAACTCTGGTCCACTGACCACTCATTAGCTGTATAGTCTTGGACAAGTGGGTCAGCCTTTCGGGGCCTTCGTTTCCTAGTCTGTAGAATGAGAATAATAGAACCTCAAGAAGGGATGTCACATTCGCAGATAGAGCCCTGTTAAAGGAAGTATAGGAAACTATGAGAAACTTTTCATCACACCCAGGACAGTCATATTGAAGGTGGGCATTAAGCCTGACTCCTTTGGCTGCAAGAAGCAGTAAAACAAAGCAGCTTAAGCAAATAAAAGGAATCTACTGGCTGGGTCACTGTGAAATTGGGGTAGCCTCAGGATGGCTGGCTGGGCGGGGCACTTACCTGCTGTCACTCTTCCTGGTTTCTTGTTAATCTTATGGCAGTGGTGAGAAAACTTAGGGCCAGACTGCCTGGATTTGAATCTTACCTGTTCTATGACCCTGGTGGTTACTTACCCTTTCTATGCCTCAGTTTCTTCATCTACATGAAATGGGGATGAAAAAAAGAATATATTGTCCTCTTGCAATAAATATTGTGAGAACCTCCAAAGAAGAAGAAAAGAAATGGGGTTGGCACTGGGATGCTGATGAGAGAGGAGGGCTGTGGGATCCGGTGAGGTAATGTGTGTCATGTGCTTTGAATGACACTTAGCACGGTCAATACAAGATAGGTCTTTGTTAGTATCATTACTGCTGGGTATTTTGTATCTAGCTGAAGGCAGGAATTTCATCAGTCACGAAAGTAAGTTAGTGCCCAGAAGCTTGCTACTATGTCCTCATCGCACAGAAATTGAAAACAAAGGTGGATTCCCCTTACCTGCCAGCACAGGGAATTGGGGTTGGGTGCCTATCTCCTGCACCAAACAGAATCGTATGCTAGGCTTAGTCTGGATCATGGATCCAGGACACTCAGGGACTAGGTACCATATGATAGCTGGATGAGGCCACGTGGAGTCGAGGAGGACAGCAGAAACAAGAGGTGACCTGGCAGACAAAGCCAGTCTTAACCCCCTGTAAGTCTGCAGTGGTCGCTGGGACAGCCGAATTCTGGAAAGGCCATGGGGACTGTGGCAAACAGAGAAACTCTGGTGGTGCCACTGTGTGGAGGGGCTGGGCCTCGGTGCTGGAGGCTTGCTCTGCACCTGGCCATTCCAGTTGTCGCTCAAGATGCGCAGCCCAAGGAATGCCATGTGGTATGCATTACTTGCCAACTTAGAGACCATTTACCTTCTCCAAACGGGGAGCAGACAGAGCTGACTGGTGAAGCCCTGGAATATTGTATATCCATCCCTCACTGCAGTCCCAGAACTTGAGGCCCTTTTACCTCTGCAACCAGGACAACATGTTGAAAAGACAGTGATCTTCAGTCTAAAAAGAAAAAAAGCAACAAAAGCACATTTTAGACAGTTTGGGATGGTTTGAAGTGGTTTCGGGTTAATCCTGGCTCCTCTGGCTGGTCTGAGATGCTCGTTACATCTGGGATCTGCAAGAATGAGGAAACAATTTTGCTAAGCCAGCCTAAGTCTGTGTCCCCAAATATGGAGTTTAAGGAATCATCTTGGAGATGAGGAAACTGAAGCTTCCAACGAAGTTTTCTTGGAAGTCAGTTTGTAATTAACCTTTCTGTGTAACATGAGATTTCTCAGCTAAGTGGAGGGGGAGAAATAGATTCAATTTTAATAATTAACAGATACATATCCAGCAGTTTCAATGTGCTTGACAGAGTATGGCTTGCCATATGCTGGGGTTTTAGGGGACAAACACGTATAAACAGATCCTGCCTACCTGTTTTTCACTTTGTTTTCTCCTCTACTTGACAAGCAGGCTGGCCTTGTCCTGCTGTGTGTGGAGGCTGAGCTACCAATGCCACAGCAAGGTCCTGGCTCTATTCCCTGCCCTCATTTAATCCATGACCTCGCGGTCTCATCTCCAAGCCATAATTGAATTCCCATTTGATCTGTTTGACCCAGCTTCCCACAGAGCTGAGTCCCGGTGAGCAGAATGTGCTCCAGAAACTCAGAGGGCAGCAGCAGTTGTCATTTGCACCCTCTTGGGCAGAGAGCTGCCTCTGGAGAGTGTCCCCGGGACATCCAGGGTTGACAAAGGTTTTAGACTGTGCACACCTTCTGCGCTGTGTTTGCTCACGAAGGCTGGTGCTCACAACACAGTGATGCGAGCCGAGTGGGTTCAACTGCAGGAGTGGATGGTCTCGGTTCTGGAGGTGGGAACTCAGCAGTGTTGGGTTAGTGGTGTAGCCACTGTTCCCAGGAGACTGAGCTCAGGCCTGAGCCCCAGGCTTCCGCCAATGTAGCTGCTTCCTGGCATTTGACCCAGGAGCCCTGGATGCATTATAACTAGTGGTTTCCTGCCTCAAAATGTTTGGGAGCCACTGAGCTGTGTTCTTGCTACTCTCTTATAGATGGAGAAATTGAAGCCCAGGGAATGAGACACAGGGCTGGAAAGTGGTCTGGCCAGGCATGGGATGTGGTCTGCAGCTCCTCATTCAGGACCCTCTGTGGTAGAGTAGGCTGCCTGACCCCCTGGGCTGGGCTGGGAAGGTGGCTGGGGGAACAGGAGGTTCTGATTCTTCCTAGCTGTGGCCATCCGGGGCCCCAGAAGCAGTAGTTGGGAGCGATGGAGCCTTGGGGCAGTCTCAAGCAGGGACTGGGGTATAGAGACAGCAGACAAGCTCTAGGCTGAGCTGCTTCCTGGGTGCCACCAGAGGTGGAGCTGGCTGCGGCTATGTTCCAGGGACTGACCGTACTTCTGGACCCATGCAGCTGGCTATAGGACGCAGGAGAGTCCTCTAAAGTTTCTGTATCTTGGTTTATTCTGCTGAGATAAAGCTGAAGCAGCCTAGTTGGCTGGGAGTGAAGCAGCCAGGATGCCACTCCCTAGCCCTCAGCAGGGCGCCTGGTGACATCCTCCACACTGCTGCTCCACCGACCATTCAGCCACAATGCTCCCATGCTCCCCGCACAGCTGGGCACAGCTGGGCACAGCAGGGCTGGCGAGGCGGAGTCTGAGATCTGCCCTAGAGCCACCAGCAGCATTACAATCTCACCTCACAATACGCTTCTGAAGGAAAGAAAGCGACCAGTATTTTCCTGCTTACTGGAACTGTGAGCCCCCATCCCCCGCCTCGCTGCTTCTCCCGAGTTGAAGTTGCAGCAAATGCCGTCACAGTTCGCACTTCTTTGTTTTATTTTTACTTGTGTAATGAATAATCAAAATAAATAAATCAGCTGTGTGATTTTAAGTAAGTGAAACAAAACCCAACAGCCAAAGTGGGGGAAAAAACCCAACCCAACCCAAACAAAACAAATCAACACTTGCCTCCCTGAGGGAACCTAGCCCCCTCCCCCAGGCTGGGCAGCTGAGGGCTTCTCTGTGTGTGGTGTGGACTTACCTGTTGTTCCTGAGCCTTGGAGGAACAGACTGAACATTCAAACACAACCTCAGCCCTCTCGTAATTTAAAAAATAAATCGAAGCCTAACATTTATTGAGCACTAGGTACTATAAACTGTGTACTCATGAGCACTCTTCTCTTAACTTCCCCAAATTGCTAAAGATAGGTATGATTGCCTTTTGCAGAGATAGGAGCTAAGGCTGAGAGAGCGCAAATGACCTGCCTAAGGTCACGCAGCTCACAGGTCCTAAGATCCTCTGGAGGAAGATAGTGCATACTGCGTGGTTCCAGAAAACTGGAACTCCTTCTAGAGAATTCCTCTGGGTGCTGAAACATGGCTGCTGTGCTGTTCCAGGCCTGCAAGGCATTGTGGGAAGAACTTCCCCAACTCAGAGCACTGACTCCTTCAGAAACTGCTGCAAACAATAGGGGTTTCCCCCAACATAAGAACTCCTCCATTTTATGTATGTGTTGGCCAAGCATTGTGTTGTGACAAGTGGCCCCCTCAGCACAGGTCTGTGGGTCACCTTGGCAGCTCTGCTGTGGGATTTGGGTTCATGGAAACAAGGCTCCCTGAGCTGCTCCATTCTGCAATCAGAGGTTTGCAAAGGATGTCATGGTGGCCAGCAGAAGCCCAATGGCCATGGCAAAGGAAAAAGTCTGCTCAGGCCCTGATGGCCTGAAGCACACTTGCCCTCCGTTGAGCAGAGGTGGCTAAGCTCAGGACCAACGGCAGCTGATACTCAGCGTACTTTCTCTACTGTCCCACCTGCCAGGAAGGGCAGCCTCTCTCCTGGTCTCATCACAGTGGGCAAAGCCTGTGTGAGGTGGTGTAGAATGACATTTGCACCTTCCCTGAGATGCAAGGAGAAGCAGAGGCTGCAGTGGGTCCACTGGTCCAGCACGAGAACATCTCTTCTGCTCCTACACAATTTCCCATTCCCCTCTGGTGAGCCGTCGCTCCACATTCTCAGGCTGTGATTCGGAGATGAGAGGTTGCTGTCCTCCTCGGCCAGCTCAAGGGTGGATACCTGATCCCGTACTGGACAAGAGCAGCGCTGCATTGTGTTGAGCAGGTGATTGTCTCTGTGCTGGTCTGTGACCCAAGCTGAGCCAGTGAAAATGGTTCCTAAGACTTGCACTAGAACTGTTTGAACAGAGGTTCCTGTTGCTGGGGAGTACATGAAGATTTAGGGTGTAGGCTGGGGACTTGGCTGCTGTCTTTGGTAGCCGTTGTGTCATAAATTGAAGCTGACACTCAGGCAAACAGGGCCAAAGAATGAGCCGTAATTGTGAGAACTCTGAGCATCTGGATCCAGCTGTGCCTGAAAACCTTAAATGTTACAACACTTTTTTTGGGGGGGTGGGCTGAAGTCAGTTTGAATTAGATATCTGTTCCTTGAAATCATAAACATTTTACTAATGCAGAAACAGAGCCAAAAGCAGTGGTCTGAAGTGGCTGAAATCAAACTGGATTCAAACTTGAGCTTTAGATTTGAACTGTATGACCTTAGAACTATGTGACTTTCATGAATCTCAGTCTTGTCATCTACCAAATGGGAATAGTAATGCTCACCCGGAGGGTTTGATCGTAAGCTGTATAAAGCAGGTCCTCCAGGCCTGGCAAGTGGTGGACCCACAGGAAATGGCAGCTATTCATTACTCGCCTGTCTCCTGTCCTCCCCGGGCAAGGTCCAACCTCACACTCTTCTTGCCACAGAGCCCACAGGTCGGATGACCTTGCTCTCTGTCACCATGAAGGCTAGGGTTGGCGTGGACCCTGGACCTGGTCCCTGTTCCAAACTCTGGCCAGCTGTGCCTTCCTTCCTGGACTGTTACTCTTGTCTGCTCTTCTGGCCACTCTGGCCAGCATCCTGTTGTCTCTTGGCAGAGCCAAGCTCCTGGCAACAGGAGACCCCTGAGGTTTGGTGAAGGGAAGAGGGGTTCCCCGGCACACAGTGATGCTCCTAACCCCACCCCATGCCATTCCCCATCATCAGCTCTCTGTCAGGGAGCACTGCCCCCATGGAGTCTCAGACACTTTAAAGGACATTCTAAGGAATGCTGAATACATTAACAGCTATGTATGCATATGGGATATTCTTCCCCCCCACCCTGACACCCCTTCTATACAGAATACCACCCTGGGAGGACAAGGATTTTGCTCTTCTTTGTCCCCTATGTAAACACATAGCAGGACCTTCAGAAGTGGTTTGTTGACTGAATAATTGAGTACAGGGTGGAACAAATGAATGGCAAGTGGTACAGGTTCTCTCTCTAAACACGTTTCAGGAGGAAAACACTGGGTTTGTTTTTTGGTGCTCAAGACCTCTTTGGGGTGCAGGTGGGGCTGGTGGTGGCTTGGAAGCAGAGCAGGGAGTCCGGTCCCTGGGCCAGGGTCCTGTCCAGCAGAGCACTTGTGACTCTGAGAGGTATGCTCTTTGTGGGCTGCAGCAGGAGGTCAGCTCTTCCCCGCCATGTTACAGAATTTTCTGGCTGTCAGAACAAGTTCACTGCGACCCAGATGGTTGACGATGACAGAAATGTCTTCCTCATGGTCCTGGCAGCCAGAAGTCTGTCAAGGTGTCAGCAGGGCCCTGCTCCCTCTGAAGGCTCCGGGGACCGCTCCCTTCCCCCCCAGCTTTGAGTGGGGCGGGCTGCAGCACCTTCCATGGCCTTCTGCTCGGTCGGTGTCTTCCTTTTTGTCTTCCAAAAGGACGTGGCTTCTCTTACATAAGAAACCCAAACTAGAGACAACTTAAAGACCAAAATAAGAGGGAGGACAGGGAACAGGACAATAGACGTGTGGGGACCGGAAGGGGGTCTGGGGGTGGAGGATCGGGAGGGGGTGATCTGACCACGTCCCAGTTCCTCACGAGGAGTACATTCATCATGAATCACCAATATGGAATACAAAAGTTAAAAATAAAAGGACACTTGTCCTTGGGTTTAGGATTCACCCTGTGATCCCAGACAAGAGCCCTAATTTAATGACACCTGCAAAGACGCTTTTTCCAAATCAGGTCACAGTCATAGGGTCTGGAGGGCAGGACCTGGACAGATATCTCCATGGAGGCCACTTTTGACCCCACTAGCCCTGGACCTGGTCCGGTCCTGTGGCATGGCCCTCTCTAGGGAAGCCCAGGGGTGGCCCAAAGCCTCTCAGGGACAGTGTCTTGGGGGCACTTGGCAGGGCGGGGTGAGAAGCAGTAGAATCCTTCCTGGGGAGGAAGCTTGCTTGCCTCCGGGTGGCCATTTCCTAAGAGAGGGTGAGCAGGGGGATGTGTCCTGGGAATTGGCTGAGGGCAGGGCCTGGGATCTGTGTCCTGGGAGCCAGGGAAGAGGCGGGTGCTCCAGGAACTGGCTGGGGCATTCCATCAGCCTGGGTGCCTCAGTTTCCCTCCAGACATTCATAGATCTGCGTGTGTTAGCAGTGGGCGGAACTACACACCAGACAGCGCACCCAGGCACCACCTCTGGGAGTTTTCAGTGAAGAGTTCTGCTAGGAAGGAAGGAGGCTGGTGTGGGGAGGGAGCATGACGGGAAGGCTTCTCAGATGGAGCTGTATTTGAAAGTAAGGGAAAAGTGTTCTGAACAGAGGGAATAGCATGTGCAAAGGCCCTGAGATTACAGAGGCCAGCACACTGTATAAATGGAAAATGTCTAGTGTTGGAGTATACCCAACGGGAATCCTGGGGAAGGAAAAGGAAGTAGAGAGCACAAACACTTGGCAGAATCTAGGAGTCTGCGTTTGTCCACACCCCTGGCCACTCCTCAGGGCATGGCTCAGACCAGTGGCAGGGAGGCTAAAATGCAAACTTCCCACCCTGTCATGGTGGACACTGACAGACAGGGCTTCAGGAAATGGGGCCTTCTTCTCAGGC
>PVJX010049244.1:0-11157 GCA_004027295.1 Dolichotis patagonum
AATTAAACAGAAAAAGAAGCAAGCCCTCCCTGAAAATGGCCACCATGCAATGACCATTGGGGAGACAACCAGATACCAGTGTCTTCTCATGAGTCAGTGCCATTCACAGACTGCAGGAGACGAGAGCAAGAAGTCAACAAGAAGCAAGCCCTCCCTGCAAATAAGCACCATGTGCTGGCTTTTGGCGGGGAGAGCCAGATGCCAGCCCCTTCTTGTACATGGTATGGGAAACAAGAAGAACCAATCCCCTCTCCCACCATAAGCAACCAGTTGATCGAGGTAAAATATAATTTAATGCTTTTACTGTTTAGTGGGTCACTGACTTTGCAGGTCTAAATCTGGTAGTCTGGTCATCTCTTCAGAGGATATCAATACACAATGTAGCATCTACTGGAGATCTCATTCTGAAGGTGGTAGCCATTGTTAATTCCCTAGCAACTTTTTTTGACATCCTGTATCATTTTCATTGATTTTTTGGGTTGAGTTTTATTTTGTTTTGTTTCATTTGATTTTATTATATCCAATGACATAGGCAGCTCTTTCAAAGATAACAAAATATATTATGATAAATCCATCTTGGGTTTATGCTTACCTTGTTTTGAAATCCATTATTCATTGGTTTATTTTTATTGGCTCTATTCTGTTCTTCTTGGTTTGATTTTTACTATGTTTGAAAGTATCTACAGCTATTTCAAGAACAAGAGGCATTATGGTAACCACTGTTGATTACCTATTGTTTTGAATTCCTGTGTCACTTACACTGGTTTGTTTTGATTAGCTTTATTCTGTTTTATTTTGTTTGGTTTTATTCTTTTTAAAATTAAAATTTTTTAAAATCTACATAAACAAAAGATATTAAACAATATCTATAATCAAAAAAATTTAAAATAAAATTTATGGGAATTTGTGGGATGCAATGAAAACAGTCCTAAGAAAACAATTTATAGAGGTAAATTCTCATGTTGGGAAAACAGAATAAGCACAAATAAACAGCATAATACTGCACCTCAAGTTTCTAGAAAAGGAAGTGTAAGTCAATATCAAAGCCCATACAAGGGAGGAAATTATAAAAATCAGAGTAGAAATTAATGCAATTGAGATTAAGAACATAATACAAAGAACTAATGAATCAAAAAGTTGGCTCTTTGAAAAAACAAATAAAATTCATAAACCCATAGTCAACTTTATCAAAAAAGGAAAGAAAAATGCAAATTCATGCAATAAAGAATAAACAAGGCAAAATCACTACAGATTCTGTAGAAATTCAGAGGACCATCAGTTCCTATTTCAAAACTCTTTACTCACATAGACTGGAAAACAGAAGAAATGGACAGATTCCTAGAAATGTGTAAATTACCAAAGTTGAATCGAGGCAATATAAAAATTCCGAATAACCCAGTATCAGTTAGTGAACTTGAAAACATAACTAAAACTTACCAACAAAGAAAACCTCAGGTCCTGATGGATTTACAGCTGAATTCTACAAGAAATTCAAGGAAAATTTAATGCCAATACTCCTCAAAATCTTTCATGAAATTAAAAGGGAAGAAATTCTATGTAACTGATTCCTGGAGGCAAGTATTACCCTGGTACCAAAACAAGAAAAAGAGCCAACTAAAAAAGAGAGCTACAGGTCAATCTCCCTAATGAACATTGTAGTGGTTGATTGATTGTGTCAACTGGAGACACTTAGAAACTTAATTAAATGGGTTTAGCAACTCTACACCTAAGGGTGTAGAAGACCCACCCTAGGGTGGTTCATCCCCTTTAGGTATAAAAGGGAAGGAGGAAGGACAGATGCATTCCATTCTTCAGAGAAGCTCCAGTCTTCACCTTTGGTTTGAACCTGGTCTCCTGGCTTCCAGTGTAGACTCTTCAACTTTCCAGCATAGACTCTTCAGCCTTTCATCGTAGAGCCTTCGGCCTTCTGTTGCAGACCCATCAGCCTGCTGGTGTGGACCTGCGCAAGACACTAGGGTGAACTCCAGACCTTGGATTGAAACCTTCAGCCTCCAGTGCGTAGACACCCTCTACACACTTGCTCATCCCACTCTGGCTGACCATCGTAAACCAATCTTGTCGTTTCTTATATATCTGTATATCTCATGTTATTTCTGTTTTCTCTAGTAAAATCCTGACTAATACAAACATATATGCAAAAATTTTCAAGATATCAGCAAAATATAGCATAACAGAATGTAGCAAATCATCAAGAAGACTATACACCATGATCAAGTGGGATTAATCCTCAGGAATTCAAAGATGGCTCAACATATGCAAGTCAGTAAATGTAATACACCATACCAAGGAGCCAAAGATAAAATTCACAGTATCGTTGCAATAGATGAAGAAAAAGATTTTGATAAAGTCCAACACTCATTCATGATAAAAACCCTACAGAAAATTTCAATAGATGATCTTTACCTCAATCTAATAAAAGCCATCTATGACAAATCAACAGCTAGCATCATTTTAAATGGACAAAAACTGAAAACTTTCACTCTAAAATCAGCAACAAGGCAAGGAGATCCACTACCTCCGCCCATATTCAACATAGTTCTGGAAACGTTAGCCAGAGCTGGAGACCTAAAGGAGGACTTCCAGAATGGCTTAGAAAGCAGCAGGAACCAGGGAGTGAGTGTGTTCAAAGCAAGGGGAAATATTGTGAGTGGAATTCATGCCAATTTATCTTTTATTCTAGTAAATTTTTAAAATAATAAAAGGATATTCGCCCATATTATTCACTAGCACTGGCACCATACAAGTTCTGGCTCTTGTCCAAAGTCAAAACAGCTACAAAAAATAAACATTTTGAACCAACTCAAGGCCTCAAGGTAGCCACAACAGCCCACCTAAAGACACTCACAAAAGAGGACTTCCAGAACTGGAGGAAACAGCAATAATAATGGGATAAGTGAGTGCTAGGCAAGGGAGAGTATTTTAAGGGGAATTGGTGATAATGTATCTTTCACTGTAATAATTTTTTAATGGATGCATTTGTCATATTTTTCTATCATACTTTATAAAGCTACTGTACCATCCAGATATCCCACTTTTGGGTATATATCCGAAGAAAGTGAAAGCAGCATATTAAAGAATAGTAACATGCCCATGTTGATTGTAGCACTATTCACAACAGCTAAAATACAGACTTAGCTTCGGTGCCTAGCAACAGATGAATAAAAAAATATATAGTGTATATCCACAAATGAAATTACTCAGCAATAAATAATGAAATTCTGTCATTTCCAGCAAAAGTATGGAACTGGAGGACATGATGTTAACTGATGTGAGCCAAACACAAAAACATATGTATAACATGTATAGCATTGTCCTTCTCATATGTGGAAGCTTAAAAAAAGTGCATCTGAACACAGAATAATGATTATTAGAGATTGAGATTAGGAGGGAGGGCAGACAAAGAGAAGATTGTTTGCATTAATGCAAACTGCATATACATGTTAAAATATTACATTGAATACCATTGACCATTAATGTGTCTAATTAATACATGTTAATCAAAAAAATAAAATAACATTTTTAAAATAAAATTCAGGCTCCCACCTCTACAGAAACCGAATCTCCTTGGATAGATTTAGGAACCTGCATTTTCACAATTGACTTTTCTGCTCCACAAACAGTGCTTGAGAATGAATTAAGCAAAGACAATATAAGACAGGTGGTTGGATCTTACTGGTTTACCAGGTTAGACATGCTAGATAAGGTTAAGAAGTGGTATCATCCCAAGTATGACCCTCGTGTGGTGGCAGCAGCACCCAAGAGCTTGTCTCTACAAAGCTCACATTCATTCCACTGTATTATGTCACTTTAAATGAGGAGCAAATCAAAGACTCAGCCAAATTTAAGAAAACTCATATGGGAAATCAGGTGAAAGCTAGAGTTTGCCATCCAAGAATGTGTGCACTGGAATTCAAAACATGTCACTGAATCAGACTTGTTCAGCTAAGCCTTAATCACATTAGATACCTGCCATTACATTTTTATAAGACAGCAGGCCTGGCTACTGTCTGTTGCACACACAGTGTGACATCTGGCACCTGGGTGGCTCTTGGGATAGTGTAAACTCTGTTCTCCATTAGGTGGGAGGCACCCTGTGCTTTTGTAGCAGTTATAATCTTGTAATGAGCAAACTATTCCCTTGGAGTAAACTGTTCACCCATGTGTGGTAAACAGAACCAGAACAGCTGCTTCAGGGTGAGGCAGACAGCACCATTTATGTACCATGGAATTTTGTAGATAGTAATAAGCATAGAAAACTCTTGTAAAGGGCCTTGGAGTCTGCAAAGAGCTTTGACATTTACTGTTTGATTTTGCTGTCAGAAAAGTCTCAAGAGTTAGATATTTTGCTGATGAGAAAATAGATTCAGAAAGATTGATGGCTTATCCAAGACAACATAGCTAGCAAATGGCCAAGCATGTACTCCTACTTGCGTCTTCTGATTTAAAATCCCTTGCTGTATGGCCAAAATGATGAGAGTGAAACAGTTTAATAGTCAATCCTCAAAGCAATGAGAAATGGGATTTGTAGTCCAATGGGGAAAATTTATTAGTGCTAAACCAAAATCTATACATGACTTCCTAAGAGAATACTAGCTTCTGGTTTCCGGTGTCCCAGCATACCCTTTACCCCTTTATTCTTGAGGTCTTCACAAAGATTTAGATCAGCTAAAATAAGGAAAATGTGGTTCCACTGATAGTAACATTAGTTAGTTTTCAATGATTCCAACAAAGCTCAGGAAGCTTGTCAGGGTTTCTTCCTGGACCAAATTCCTTTGTCAAATGGAACACTCTTCTAGGCTTGTCTATAAATGTGTACATCAGTTAACAATGCCTTGCTACTAGAGTGCTTTTTATCTAGCTCTGTAGCTCAAACACATCTCACCATGAAAAACTGGTAGAAGTTTCCAGGATCCTGTATACTTCTTCTCTATCTATATGCCCTTCTCAGTAAAGCTTCGCACAGTTAACATCATGTATCATTAATGGAATAGGTTAGTGCACACCATTCACAAAGTGTATCAAAGTGAGTTCATTCATCCCAGTGTCTCAGTAAAATTTGTGTTGCTACAACAGGATACCTGATTATTAGGTAATTAATAAAGAACAGAAATTTATTTCTTCACAATTCATAAGGTTGGGAAGTCAAACAACAAATCTCCAGGAGGTTCAGAGTCTATTAAGGTCTTGCCTTCAGTCTGGCAGTCAACTCTGTCTACACATGGCAGAAAGCATGGAAGGGGCAAAAGGACCTTAGATAGTTCCTTCCAACCATTTTATAAGGTCACTCATCCCTTTCATGAGGATTCCATCCTCCTGACCAAATCACCTTCTAAATACTCACCTCTTAATACTATCACATTGGTGATTAAGTTTCAACATATGAATTTTAGGACACATATGCAGACTATAGTAATGATCAAGGACCCTGCCCCAAAAAGCTCTTCCTGAGAAACCCAAACACTGGATTAAAATGCAAGCTCATTACCATGTTGGACATATAATGCCCAACTCTAGTTGCAGGAAGACTGATTGACACCCTAAGTATGATTATAAAACCAGTTGTAACCCACAGGGAGAATTTTATCAGTGCCCAAAGGCAAAGAATAGAATGGGAAAAGATAATCCCGATGACTTAGAGGTATACTTCTTTCCTCCCTCTAGTAACTTAACAGTGTACTAGTTTAGGAGATCTGAGACAGTTCAACATGCTGTGATCAGTTCCTGAGCACTTCTAAATCTCCTTTCTTCCAGCACAGCCATTTTCTCAACCTTCTTGATTTGCATGAGACATAAAAGGCCCGAGATGGAGACTTCTGAGGAAACCTGGGCAGCAGTCTTTGGCAATCTAGAACCCTTACACTAACCAAGGATCATACAGACTCCTTCTGGTTCCCTAGTCTTTAAACACACAGAACACTTGGACAGTGGAGGCCTAGAGTCCCTCCCCACCAACCTTCCGTTATTCTCCTCTACCAATCATCTTAGGCAGGGTGAGTGGAGGAGGAAATGACTCCATGCAAAATGCTCTGATATACCCTCAAGGACAGGAAAGGTTGACTTCTCAAGCCATTGATAAACTAGATCCACAGTTTTTTTCACAGGCTTTCTTGCTCCTCTCCAAAATCTGGCTTCTCCTTCAAAGGTTCACATCCTCCCCACAGTCACCTCTCCCTGCAATGATTTCCCCACAATGCTTCTTGTCCTTCCTTCTGCCTATTTCTCACCAATTCTTCAAAGTCTGTCTCAATGCCATCTCTTTTCCTCACCCCTGCCAGTTAGGTATTTATTGATTCTTCCTTTTTGGAAAATCAGGGTTGTTAATATTTGTGTCATTATTCGGAATAGTCAGTATTTATTCTAACATGAATAACTACTTCTTATGTGTGTATCATGAATTTCTAAATGCATCTACTTGCTTCTGGAAGATAGGTGGCATATCTCACATTCTCACAGTGTCTGGCACATGGCATGTGCTTCACATAAATGACCAGAGATGTGTGAGTGTTAAGATCATAAGTCCTTTTAAATCAATAGAGAGGAGCTGTATATTCCATTGCTCCCTGCCAAAGGAGAGTTGCACAACTAAATGAGACCAGGTGTTGTTATTAAGAAGTGTCATTTTGTAGTCTCCAACCACTGTGAAGAACAGGGATTTCACTGATGGATCTCAACACAGTTTAAAATAAGCCAGAAACTCTTCAGACAAGTCAGCAAGATGCCACTCTCTGTCCAAGATATTTATCCATCTAAAGAGCAATGGACAGGAACTAAAATGCATCTGACCACTGAAAGGCTTCAGTGACATCTGTTAGAATCATCACTAATATAACAGTGTGATGTAAACATAGCATAAAAAGATGCTGACGCTCCAAGAACAGCGGCACTCTACCCAGTAGCTCCTTGGATGCTCTCATTATTGGCATTCATGCCAGCATCTGTGTCTTCTCAAAGAACTTGCCCAAGACTGGTGGAACCCACATGGCCTTGCCACACATAAGCTGAAAATGCTTAGGATTTGACACACACATCCAGGCAAATAAAGAAGGGCCAGGCAGCTCTTAACCAATGGCTGTAAATACCTGAACTCCCTCTCCTATCAGCTGGAAGAATTCTGAAACATCCTTTCCAGAGTTTCTCTGTGGGAATTAAGCAACAATTGCCTCCTGTGAAAACTGCTTAATACCTCACCATTTAGTAGCTGACTGCTCTTCATCGTACTCCTATCCCCCTCACCATCCATTTTCTTTCTAGTTTCCAATAAACTAGCTACATTTGAATTCTTAACTAGAGATTCTGGAGAATCCAAACCAAACTACTAAAGTCATCATCCTGGAAATAGGTATCACCAGAGACAGACTTGTATCAATATAAATGCCCAGAAACGATACATGTACTGAGCTCCTTCTCCAGGAGGGAAAACACATCAAGAAATAAAACTACTATGGAAGGTCCTCACAGAGCCAAAGTGTCTGTGGAGGAATAGTGCAGGTCTCTGGACTTCAGTTTCTCAGGTCATGTTTGCTCCTGTTTCTTCTTCTGGGTATGCAGAGAAAACCGTACCAGAAGAGAAGAATGACCCATCGACATAGGGCTCCTTTTATCCCAAATATTTTTCTGGTGAATTCTACTCATATTTAAGTTCTTAATTTACTACATGACATATGTTTAAGGAAACCTTCTCTGGTGCTTCCCTGTCTCTCTTTCTCTCATGGCACCCTCTACTTCCTGTCATAGCACCAGCTGCCTATTCGGCAGTTACAGCTTTCTATATTGTCTGCTGGACTGTGAATGTGGCTGAGCCAGGGACTGTGGTCTGTCTTTCTATTTACCCCAAAATATAACATGAGATCTGGCACAGAGCAGGACAAATGCTCACAGAATGTGACGTGAGTGAATTTGTAAATGAATTTTTCCAAATATCCATTCTAATCTTGGTCCATTGTTCAGACCCTGAAGCATATTTTCTTCCACTTAGCAGAGTGACTAACCTAAATTTACAAGATAATTAGGTTACAAGCCAGGTGTGATGGTGTACTTGGGAGGCTGAGGTAGGGGGATCACCTGTAGTTCACCTGAACTACATAGTGAGACCTTCTATCAAAAAAAAAGATGATTAGGTTACAAAAGACCACAGAGATCCTTTATGAGGTCTTTTTCTTATAGACAGAAATATCCAGACTGATTATATTACAAAGCCAAGATTCAGAAGATCCAGCTTCTACCACTATCAGACAAATAACCTTCAATGAGTTTCAAATTAATTATCTTATTGAAATATAAAATGTAAATCCCCAGATCTGTTTCCCTATATACAAAATTGGAATCACTGAGTTGGCCTCATGTACCTCGAAGGAGAGTTTTCTATCTTTCAGTGCTGACCTACTGCATGCCAGGCCGCTGCCAGCAGCTACACTTATGATACTAGGTCCTCACACTGTGCCCTTATGGAGTGTATGTTGGTGGTGATCCCTCCCACAAGATGAAGAATTTACCTTAAAAAGGAGGCAACTGACACACCGAATGTGACATATCCTGTGGAAGTTGACACTGTTTATAGAGAATAACCAAACTTCAATGATAGCTCTGTTCTTCTAAATCAAAATACCACCTTTCTAGTTTAAAGTTTCCAGTTCCCTGTTCCACCCTCTACCAGTAGACAACTCATAGTTTCCTGCCTTCACTTTAGAATTTAGTGTAGCTTTATATTTCACTGTGCAATCCAATTTTTGGCAACAGGCTGGTTATTGTTTCCAAAATTAGCCAAGGAATAAAGGAATAAAATAACAAACTCAACATGTGCTGCAAATATTGAATTACATTTAATAGTTTTAACAGTTTCGTTTTTAGGAGACTTGGAATGGAAAGTTCTGAAAGCAGGGTCACTTCAAGCACTCCAGTCACATGTAATCAGTTCAATCCATTCCATCTTATTCCATGAGCATTTATTGGCTGTGTGATAGCAGGGCACTGTGCTAGGATGAGAGACACAAGGATGAATCTGTAGGACTAAAGAAAATCTAAATAGAGCTGAGTGTAAATGAAAGTAGCAGTACAAAAGCTGGACTTAAATAACATCCGGTTAGTGTTTGTTGCTTAAATGAGTGAAGAATGAAGAAATTAATGTCACAGTCCAGTTGTTCTATTTGCATTAGTGAATGAATACACGTTTCAGAGTGAGACATATTTCTATTTGAATTCAGCCTCATTCCTTACTATTGGGTATGACCTTGAACAAGCAATGTAATCTTTCTGAGTCTCAGTTTCCTCATCTGTAACAAGGTGATAATATTGCCTACCCCTTTTTTCTTAAGAGTCTCTTGAACACTTACAAGAACCAAAGTTCTGAGAGAGTAAGAAAAAGGTTGGTTCTGGCAGCTTAATTGTGCCACACTACTTAATTGTATATTTTAAATCTCTTTATTTCACCTTCCGAGGTCCCTGGAGTCTAGTTTGGTCTGAAGAAGGGGCAGATCTTGCTTTGTGAGGTGGGGCAGGTCCCTGCATCTCTCTAAGGATAGTTTCTTTATCTATAAAATGAGGACAACAGCAGAAACTAGCGCACAGCATTGCATGAATACTAAATAAAATAATGTGGGGAAAGCTCCCCTCTCAGTGCCTGGTCCAAGAACAGCACTCAAGGAATGACACCTCACTTCCTTGCGTTTCTTCCTTACTGCATGACCGTAGCACAGCACAGCCGCGTGGTTTATGGCTTGCACTGACCTTTCCGTCGGGACCTTCCAGTACACGTTTGGTGAGTGCTCCTGCCCACACCACAGCAAAAGCAGAGGTGAAAGGATGTCCCATCCACACACTCATAGCCCATCAGATTTCCAAGTAAACTCTTTACTCAGCTTGTGAAAAAGAAAGAAATCACCTGGAATCTTCTTTAACCCAAAAAAGCATCAACACATCTGTGCCCTACCTGGAAAAGTTCAGAGGAAACACAAAGAGAAATTCCTCCTGCCAGGAGATTCTGAATCTGCACCCCAACTCCACAGGCATCTGTGGGTTCCAAGTGAACATAGCCAGAGTTTAACTCCATTACTGAGCTTCCAGTGCCATCTAGTGGTGACTATGTGCCACCATGGCCACTTCAAACTCCAGGCCAAAGCCATCAAGTTCTGGACTCCAGCTACCAGACTAGAGACAACTTTTGCAGGTTTGAAAATGATGGTCCACACAGGAAAACAAATTCCTTATTCTTTTTTTTTAACCAGTCAGGAACATGTTTAGCTGTAATGACACATACCTCTAATTCCAGCACTCTGAGAGGCTGAGGCAGGAGAATTACAAGTTCAAATCCAGCTAGGACAGTTTTACAATTTAGCAAGACCCAAAATAAAAAATAATTTTAAAAACAGGCCGGGGCTGTAGCTCAGTGCAAAGGTCTGGAATTCAGTCCACAGCACTACACACAAGAAAAGAACAGACAACCACTGGGAAACTGGCAAATGAGAAGCACAGGGCAAAAGTTCTGTGGTGTGGACCTAAATTTCAATTACAAAATTTAAAACCTATTGATTTTCTCATGGTCTAAAGAATGTGCCTGCTTACATCTTCAAAATGGAGATTATTGTGCTGGTCTGTAGAGATTTGCACAGAATCAAATGAATTACCACCTGTAGAAAACCTGACACTCATGTGTTTTCTCTTTTTCCCAAACCAGTGTAGACAGGCTTCTTACCGGCAGCAAGGAGGGCTGATATGGAAATGGGTCTGCAGGTGTCAGTTTTCACAAAGCCTCTCAAGAGTTTAAAGAACCTTCCAGTGTTTTCTCCATTATTCTTTCACCTTTTAGAGGTTCCAGAGATCCAAGTTAAGAACCACTCATCTCCTCTCTCACTGTCAAAGGCCAAACAAGAATTTATGTTAAGAAGGGGTTAAGCCTTCAAAGTTTCAACTTTAATGACTCTGCGAAGAAAACTGTAAAACACAATGTGGACCCAACCCTGAAAACAGCCACCAGGCACTGGGTTACAGGTGACTCCATCCCCACAAAGTGGTAAAAAAGACACAAGAAGAAAGATGGGTATCTTGATGGAACAGTGGCATTTATACACAGTATGAGGGAGAGAAGAAAACATCTCTCCCAATCTTCTTGAAAAGAACATAGGCTTTTCAAAGGTCACGTAG
>PVJX010049245.1:0-11152 GCA_004027295.1 Dolichotis patagonum
GTAATTCACTATGGCACGTGGTTAAGGCTGATTCCTTTTGGGGACAGAGGTGAGCATTTGTGTATCTTTCAGAACCTGCCTTTCCTCTCTGAGAGGTCTTCTCTGCAGAGTTCTTGATTTTTGGCAGTCTGACTTGCACAAAGACACTCTGCTAGTATCCCACAGGCTCTCCAGGAGGCTGTCTCAGGCACAGTCCCTTTAGGATGGCTTCAGGGTGGTGTTCTGTCAGCCACTGGGTCCGTCTTTTCTTCTCTCTTCTGTCAGACCTGGTGGCCATCTTTGCTTCCTGGGTTTGACCATTCAACATTCTGGCACCAGCCTCTGGTGCCCTATAGCCTTCAGCAGACATTGGAAAAGTTCTGATTGGTCTCCTTGAAGATCTTCCCAGCAGGTTTGAGGTGAGGAAAGTACTATAACTGCAGTTTGCCCATCTGACATTTCTTTCTTTCTTTTTTTTTTTTTCCGTACAACGATAGAATGATTTTTAGCCCTAAGCATGGCTTCCCAGCATAAAGATTACATGTCTGTTGCCCTGACTGCTGGTTTGCGCCATGTGACTGAATGCAATCGAGTAGAAGTGGTGGAGACAACTCTCCCTCCCTTCCAGGAATTCTTCCTCATCTCTCTTTCCTACAAGGTGGAACAAGGTTGACTGTCCTAAAAAAGCTATCTTGGTCTCAGCAGTGGTTGAGGAGCTCGCGCAGTAACCGGAAGCAGCTCAGGTCCCTGATGACTCCTACAGAGACTCACTACTGAAACGTTCACGGGGAAGAGAAATAAATCCCATTCTCCCCACGGGCTGTCTGATACTTAGAAGTAAACCTAATCATAACCAATTTCAAATTTTGTCTTGTCTAACCATGAGTTTAGGAAGATAGTAGGTTGCAAGCACACAGATATTCTAGTCTGAAAAAGATAGTGACTCTTTTTACACAGTGTCAAGATATTTGGTCGAATTGCATCTTGGAAGACAACCACGTGTTTGTGGAAATGGTAAAAAAGAAAAGGAAAGACAAGATCAGAATGTTGGTGTTGAATGCTGCCTCTTACTGTTTTTAACAAAGTCCTATGGGAGAGTTGAGTCCAGCCCAGAGGTAACCAGTGTGCAGGTAGATAGGGAAGAAAACACAGCTTTGCCAGAGGAAGTATTTGTGTTGCAGCCTGAATTCTAATTTAACTGACTGCTTACCAATTTTGGGTCTTTGAACTTTTGGATATGCTAAATATGTCTGAATCCCAAATGGAAGTAATTCTAAAATGTGGCTGTACAGTGGCAGCCTCATTATGATGGAACACTACAGCCCTCATTTCTCCAAGGAATTTCCTCCAAGAATTTGCTGCCATATCATGGGAGACAGCTTAACTGGCAGTGAAAACCAAAGTCTATCCGAGATTTTGTTTCATTTCTCACTGTGTTGAGGCAGAGAAGCGAGACCAGAAGACAGACCTTAGTAAGGAAGAGGCCTGAGATTTTAGGCTTGAAAGCTTTGTCTAGATCTTTGGCTGTGGTTTTCCATGGACAGAGATCAATAGACTGGACACATGCTAAAGTTGGGGTGGGAGACTGCATTGAGAAGCAAAATGTTTGCAGCAATGCCTGGGCTCCTAAACCTGCATTTGTAGCAAGAGGGTGTGAGAGGGAGATAAACGATTTCCAAGACATTTACAGTGTGGAGGAAACTTCCAAAGGGAAGAAATGCAAAAATGCAGGACTGAGGATGAAGCCAACATGGACTGGACAGCTGGGATGGAAAGAACCTGGGTCCTTAATGGTATCATCAGCTGCGGAATCAACCAAAACTGAAAGTCCTTGACCTCTAGATGATGGGAAAGTAAAGCTTTTACAGTGTATATCTTAAACTTGTCTCTTTTGTTACTTACTTTTCATACCAGAAACTGGGCTTCAATCCCCACCCCTATGCCCTGGAGCTGCCTCTTTGGCTTCTGCTTGTCATGAGACACCTGGACAGAGCTGGCAGCTGCTGGCCAGCTCTCTACCACACTGACCTCAGAGGAAACAGACCTGCCTTGACTATTGACTAGTGGCTACCTCACATCAAGCATGGGATTCATTCTTCTAGGAATGGTCCCCTGTTATTTCTCACTGTCCAGCAGAGATTGGGATGTGTCCCCTGCTTTCTGGGGGGCCATATTAGGAATTGAGCCCAAAGCCTTCTGAGCTACATCGTCAATGATTTTTAATTTCTTTTTTTTAAAATTTTGACACAGGTGGGTCTTGAGCTTGGGGTCCTTCTGCCTCAGCCTCCCAAAATGCTAAGATTACAGGTGTGTGCCACGATGGCCGGTTGGGATGTAACGTTTAACAACATTTCACAGCAAGTTCCTAGATCATGGAAGGGAAGTGGACATACACAACCGTTTGCAGCTCAGAGCCTCCTTGAGTGTCTTAGCAGCCAAGCCCAGTCTCACTCTTGCTTTGCCTAGCGCAGGTCTGTCCCCTCCACCCCCATCATCATGCTCTTGGTCCCAGACAGCAAAGAAAGATGCCCCTCATCATAGTATCTGCGCCTTGCAAAGTGTGCTCTGAGAAGCAGCAGCGGTACCTAGGAAATTATTAGAAATGCAGTCCCAAGGGCTGCCTGATACCCACTGTGTTCTCAGGAGATGTTCAGGGATTTGCGAGAACATTAAAGTCTAAGAAGTCATTCCAGTGTGAGCCTCGCCTCTGGAGTCCTCTAGTGTGGTGTGGACCTGGTTTAAATGTGTTCCCTAGAGGTGTAGGCGTTAGAAACTTAGCCCCCTGGATGGTGGTATGGAGGCACTGTGGCCTTGTGGGTGGTCCTGAGGTTAACTAGGGGCGGGTCCCTAGAAGGGGTGTGCCTTCCTATTTTGTGATGTGATGTCCTTAGGCCCTCACCAGAGGCCAGACTAACACATCTGTCCCCAAACTGAGCTATATAAGCATCTCTTATGGTTTAGATAAAAAGGGCTCTCCAAAGCAGCCATGGTGAACTTTTTTGTTTTATTTTTGGTACTGGGACTCAAACTAAGGGCCTATGCTTGTGAGACAGGCGTTTTGCTGCTGAGCTGTTTTCCTGGCCCTGAGAACCTTTCAGCGCTTCAGTGAGGAGAATGGCCTGCTGCAGCTTGCGAGTCACATGTTCTGCCACTACTGCCCTGAAGTCTCCTGTGTTCACAAGTGGGGCTTTCAGAAGAGACTTGTATCATGGGAGTTCCATGCTCATTAGAGTATTAATCCATTGATGGGCTCCTAGCTGAATGTGCTGTTCGGAGGTGGTCCTGGTTGGAAGAGACGAACCATTAGGGATGTGGCCTTATATCTCTGGTTCAGGGTATATCTCTGGTTCAGGATCTTTCTCTCTGTCTCTACTGTCATGGGTCAAATACCCTTCCTCTGCCATAGCCTTCCAGTATGCTCCCACCTTTGCCTTGTAACTAGCTGATTATGGAGTGAAACTGTGAGCCGAGATAAACCTCTCCTTTAAATTGTGGGCATGGGGTATCTTGTCCTGGCAATGAGAAGGTGACTAATGCAAGCTCTTTCCTTCTCTCCTCCCCTTTTCTCAATAAGGTTAGCCTGCTTCAGATATATCAGTATAGTAAAGCCAAACTGGCTCGTAGCATCGTCTTTTCCTGTTGTGAGTTTGCACTCTACCTGTGATGATTGACAGTGTTAATATTATTATCGTTGTTATTTTTAGGGAGAACTCCACGCTCACAGTGATGTGGCTCTTTCAGCTCAACAGCTCCAATGTGTATCTTCAAATCCAGGTTGGTCAGTTTAAAAAAGGTTAGCTATGTAATATCAAAAGTCCAGTCCAGAGAGACACTAAGCCTGTTCCTTTTATTTTTCAATATTCTTTTATTATAAAAGTAATATTAAAATATTAGCATTTAGGACAAAATGAATTTTATATAAGTTGACATTACCTTCTCATTCTTGTCTACATACATATTCAATTTTTACATATTTGATTCAATATTTTATGATTCAATTTTATATTCTACATTTTCATTCAACATTATACTGAGATATGCTTCCATTCTGCTAGTCTTTTTCTTTCCTTATCCTTAACCCATTGAGGTGACTAATGTTAAAAGTTAACTCATATTTTTGGGTGCTTTTCTATATTTTCAGATAAATATGTATATGTCATTTCTGAGGCCAGGTTTTCTTTTTCCTTGTTTTTTTTAAAGATGAGATTATATTAAGCATATATATCAGCTTGATTATTTTCTTCCCTTAACTATGATGGTAATTCCTCCATGTTAGCAGCAGAGATATTTCATGTTAGCTGCATAATATTTCTTACTATGCATGTATTAAATTTATTCAATTCTTCCTTAACAGTGGACATCTAGGTTGTTTCCCATTTTTCCTGTTATATGTTTCCTTACACATCCAGTCTCATGTGCTATTATTTTTACTTCTAAAATGGCACAACAAATGGACCCTGTATATATAAGATTGCAAGCACAGTAAAAGTGAACAGTCCACATTAGTTCCAGGTTCTCAGGGGACTCTGCTCCATCTAGTCATTTAAAGATCCAGCCTCACAGGGATATTTTACCTTCTACAAATGCCTCCAGTGTCACAGCTGAGGTGAGTCTCGGTCACCTTCTGCAAAGGAGCCTAGAACTGTAATTTAGAAAAAGAAGAAACATGTTTTTGGAATAGCTAATCAGTGTATGCCACAGAGAGTCAATGACTATGTAACTTAAATACGTTATTAGGCTACCTTTGCTAATTGTGATGAAAATTCACCTTCTTTCTAGCAACCTATGAAAGTGTGGTAACCTGGAATTATTGCCAGTACTGGATGGAACCCCTCTAAATTTTTCCAGGGATAGTATTGCTTTCATTTGTATTGTCCTAAATAATCATCATTATCTTTTCACAAGTGTGATAGTTATCTGATGAATTTCTTTCTTTTCTATTTGTTCTGCCTATTCTATATTCCTTTTTGTCTTTCGTTTCTTGATTTCTTTTTTATATCAGATTTATTGGTATGTGTTAGATACACATAGTGATCACACTCACCGTAGATAATTTGTACCTGTACATGATATGGCTTGATTCTTACCCTCCCTTCAACCCCTCTACCCTTCCCTCTTTATTTTGTTTGGATGAACTAATTTTTATTATCTAATTTCACCCCTTTTTTGTTTACTATTTTATACTTTGTTCTACTGCCCTTTATAGGGAATCCTAGAATTTAAACAGACCCCCCTTAGGTTTATCAAAGTATGATCTAATATTTCAGGTGGAGGTCTCCAGAAGTCTGAGTCTGAGATGTAGCTTAGAACTTGGGTAGTTTACTGGGGACTAATATCCTTAGGTCAGTACCAGTGGGAGGGAAGGAAAGGAAATAGGCTGTATGTAAGGGGAAATAGATGTGATGCAATCACAACAAAGTCCTAAAATTCTCTCCTGAGGACCTTGGGACCTAGGATGGCCCTTCAGAGATCTCTTGAGTTTGTGTAAGGGGTCAGATTTTTATATGTATACACTGAGTACACACTGGCTGCAAGTTGCTTAGGAAGGAACACGGCCTTGAGCAAGGTAGGTCTCCTTAGCTGATGGAACTACCAAAGAGACGTGACAGCCAAGGAGACAAGTCTGTAAGTCTTACATGGCAGTCTGAGTAGTACAGAGTAAGTTAGCTACATATAAATAGTACTTTTACCATTTCCTAAATAATTTAAGGACCTTAGAATACTTTAACTTCACTTGGTCTTGCCCATTTTGTGTTATTAATGTCATTTACATTTATTCTGTATATATTGCATGAATATTATTATTTTTGTGTTATATATTCATTTATGTTTGCACATATTTTTTTCTGTGGCTCTTTTATCTACATCGTCGGGATCATTGCACTTGGGATCATTTTCTTCTGCTAGAAGAACTCATTTTAGAATTTCCTTTCATATAGGTCTGCTGATGATAAGTTATCTTAATTTTTGGTCTTAAATATCTTTATTTTGCTCTCAATCTTAAGGAAAATTTTTTTTTGGTATGGGGGCTTGAACTCATGACCTCATACTTGCCAAGCAGGTGCTTGTGCTACTGAACTAAACTCTTGGCCTGGAAAATTTTTACTAGTATAGACTTGCATATTGGCAATTATTTTCTTTCATCTGAAAATGCCGTTATTTTGCTTTTAGTATTAAAGGGCATGTTCACTGGATTTGGAACTCTTGACTGGCAGACTTCTCTTTTATCACTTTAAAGGCTTTACCAGTGTCTCACCTGCTCCCTGGTTTCACATGGAATGTCAGTGCTAGTTCCGGTCATGACTTAGCAGTATGTTACATGTGCTTTTCCCATGTTGATTCAGACTTTTTCTCTCATCTCTAGTGTTCAGCAGTTGGAGTCTGATATGATTAGTGTGGTTATCTTCCTATATCTCCTACTTATGGCTCACTGGGTTTCTTGAATCTGTAAGTTTCTGTCTTTCATTAAATTTTGAAGGAATGTCAACAGTTATTTCTTTATTATTTATGACCCATTATGTCTTTCTTACTCTGCAATTCTAGTTACATATATGTTAGATTTTTTGATATTTTGCATATTGGTCTCTTATTACTGGGAAAAATACCTGATATCCACAAATGAAAGGAAGACAACTTTATTTTGGCTCACGGTTTTAGTCCACGGTCAGCTGGCTTTGAGAGAGAAACAGGCTGACAGCGGAAAAGGTGCTGAACTCATGGGAGCCAGGAAGCAGAGATGGGGTGGTGATGGAAGGGGTAGAACAAGAATTCACCCTTGTAGGTCATGCTCCCAGGGACTCACCTGCGATCAGGCCCCACCTGCTAACACTATGCTCAGCTACTGAACTCACCAATGGAGTAACCCACTGATCAACGTAATGCCTCTATGATTCAGTCACCTTCCACACTTATGAGACCTTCGGGGGACATTTAGATCCAAACCATAAAACTGTGCCATACATAATTGAGGCTTATCTTCTTAGCTAGACTCTGGGGCCGGGGATATAGCTCAGTGGCATAGCTTCTGCCTGGCATGCATGAGTCCTGAGTTCTATTCCTAGAACTAAAAAACAAAACAAAACAAAACAAAACAAAACAAGTCTTAGCTAGGCTCTGCCTGATGTGCAAGTGGTTTAGGTGTCAGCCAGAGATTTGGGCAGAACACAGAAACTGTGATTTCGCTTTCAGGATATCTCTTATTTGGGATTTTACTCTCACTTGTACTGTTTATGATTATCCACAAATCTGAGTTTTTTAAAGCCAGTGCAGTTGTGGGTTTCCTGTTGTGGTTCTATAGGGTCCTTCTTGTGTAGGTAGCATTGACTCTGGCCTACTCTCAGGCAAAATGGCATAAAAAAGGCTAAGTCACACCAGAACCTTGGGGTTCTCTCCCTCCAGCCTGTGACATAATGATGACCTTGTGTCTGCATCAGCAACTTTCACGAAAAACCAGCATATCAACACCTACTTTAGCTGTTCTACTCCTCCTCTCACTTAAAGGTTGACTGTTAAATGTTTAGTATCTTTTAGCGAGCCTTTTGGACTTTCACAAGCTCACAGAGTGAACTTTTTAGTTTCCTTAACACATTTCAAGGGAGAAGATGGAAGGGAATTTATCAGTGCAAAAAGACTTAAGAGAAAAATCAATTAGAAAGTGTGGATATTATTTAGATCACTATAGAAACAAATATAAACTGCTAAGAAAATATGACATTTATTAGACAATTAGAAGTTTGAACACTGGCTGGAGTTTTGAAATAAAATAATTGTTATTAAGCTTTTAGGTGTAATAGTGGTACTGTATCATGGTTGTATTTAAAAAACAGTCCTTTTAGAAACTAAAGTTTTTTGAGTGCAATGAAATAAATTTGGAATGGACTTTGAAATAATTCGATAGGGTGAGGTCGGTGTCTTGATGAAACAAAATTATGATTTTATTGTTGAAGCTGGGTAAAAAGAACAGGTGTCTAATTATATATTTTACACGTTTGAAGTTTCTACTGTAAAAAAGGAAGAAAAAAACCCCTATATTGCTGGACAGCTTTGCAAAAAGAATCCCCAGTAACTTACAATACAGTTCAAAATCTCATCACCCTACTTTGCATAATGTCACCCAAATGAGGTCTCTAGCACAAGGAAGCTTCCCGGACTGAAAACATGGCATATATTATTGGGTGGATTTTCAATTTCACATAAAATGTGTATTGGCCTGCAACCTGCTCTTTTCTGAGGCTTAGTGCATAGCAGAGACATCTAGGGCATTTTATTTTTGTAACTACTATTTCAGTGACTTTGGAATGGGATTCTACCGCATGCCTCTCAATATTAGTTGCCTTGTACATAGAATAAACTTGGTCCTGAATTTTCCAGTAAAAGAATGAGTGGATAAAATGGAGTTTCAAAAGATTTGCTTTCACACAGATGATGCTAGCTGGGTGTCAGGTATTAAGTTCAGTATTTTACATGCTGTATTTCATGGAATTTTCATAATTATTATGGAAAAATACAATCTTTTTTTTTAAAAACAAGAAAATAGAAGCTTGGACAGTTTAATGACTTGTGTGACTCCAAGACCACAAAAGCAGTAACCAAGGCACGAAAACAGCTAAGATTAAAACCTATGCTGCTTGACACTGAAATCTGGGTTTCATCATGAGTTCCACGTTCTGTGATACTTCGGCTTGCTGCAGATTAAATTAACTATAGGTCCTTTGGAATGTTTGAATTTAGGAAAAGGTAAAAGCAGAGGTTAAAAACGTTTAAAATAAAAGAAAACCAAATGCCAATGCTCCAAAGGTTTGCTGGGATTTATAGGCTTGTGGGACTGGGCTAGATGAGATCTTCTAAGAGTGACCTTCATGACGCTTTCTGGAGCCTTCCTCAGAGGCTGGCAACTGTGCATGGTACATTTTCTTTCCTTTCTTAGCCGTTGAAGGCAGAAAGAGATGGATTTTTTTTGAGCTGGAGGATTTGGCAAAGCTAGTGATGATCTGAGGCCTTATTTTCCCTGGGTCCTGATTCCTTGCCATTAGTGGAGCCCTGTGACATTCTCGGCTTCCTAGCAGATTGCCGGGTTAAGTCTGTGTCTCTTATGGTTTATCTCTAGATAACCCCCAGGGGCTTCATGTACTCATAGGTGGGGCTTTTGGAAGGAGGTTGGATTATGGGGGTGCTATAGATAACTAGGTGGTGGTGGGGTGGTCAAGAGAGGAGAAGGATGAACACAATCTCACTGCAAGGAGACAGTGGTGAACGTAAATTTAGAAGGGAAACAGACCAGTTCCCCTTGAAGGCTCCCAGTGTTTCCTAAGTTAGCTTCATTTCCTAGCTGGTTTTCACAACATAAATCTTGGGAAAGACCATGGTGAATGTGAGGAAGAAGCTCAAAGAAAAGTAAAGACCCAAGATGGAGAATAATTTAAATACGTCCTACCCTGGAAAATTCGGTGGCGCCACGGTAGTGCTCGGAGTGTGATCACTGCTTCAGGGTATCTGGTGGCCTAGAGGAGCCTGTGACCATGTGGCTGTTGCTCCGGATGTGGCTTTCAGTCTGTGAATGTGCAGTCTCTCATAGCCGCTACGCTGAGCTCTGGGATTCAGAGCGGCCAGCTGAAAGTCACTGGGAAGATGGACCTTGCTGGAATGGTCGCAGAAAAGACTTTAGAAGGAGGCCTTCAGCTTAAACACTGATTTGCGAAATCTTTCCCATAAAGCACACTAGTTCTTTGTGATTGCCTCAAGGTCACCGGGCTGGAGGTGAGGCCTGTCCTCTGTTGGATGGGTAGCTGGCAAAGATTTTCTCCCATTCCGTAGGTCGTCTCTTCAACCTGTTAGTTGTTTCCACTGCAGTGCAGAAACTTTTTAATTTGATGTAGTTCCCTTTGTTGATTATTGCTGTTATTTCCTGTGCTATGGGAGTCTTATTCACGAAGTCTTTTCCTGTGCTGATGGCCTCAAGAGCTTCCCCTATGCCTTCTTTTAGCAGTTTGAAAGTTTCAGGTCTTATACCTAGGTCTTTGATCCATTTTGAATTGACCTTTGTACAGGGTCAGGGATAGGGATTTAGTTTGAATCTTCTACAAGTGGATATCCAGTTTTACCAGCCCCATTTGTTAAAAAGGCCATCATTTCTTCAACATGTAGTTTTGGCTCCTTTGTCTAGTACCAGAGTATTATAGTTGTGTGTGTTCGTTTTTGTGTTCTCTATTCTGTTTCAGTGGTCTACATGTATGTTTTTATTAAGTTTATGGGTACACTTAAAATATACATAGTGAGCACATTCATCTTAGGAAATTTGTACCTGTGCACAATGGATCTTAATTCTTCTTTTTTCCTCTATTCATCTACCCTCTCTTCAATCTTTTTTCCCTTCTTTATTTACAAAAGTTTTACTTCCATTTTATCCTTTTCTTATTTTTTCTTTCCATTTTATCTCTTTCCCCTTCTCCTCTTCCCATTATAACATTTTATCCTTATTTTACACTACCTACTATGCATTTTGATCCTTATTCACATTTTCAGTTTCTCACACCAGAGAAACAAAATGATATTTACACATGTGTTTGATTTATTTCAATTAAGAATATTTATTTCAATCAAGTTGCATCCATTTACCTAAAAATGTCTCAAGTTTTTCCTTCTTTATGGCTGTGTAGTACTCCATTTAATTAAAGAAGCTCACATATTTATTTATTAATTTTTCAGTTGATGAGTATTTGGGTTGTTTCCCAGATTTAGCTATTACAAACTGTGCTTCTGTAAACAATAGTGTGTATGTGTCACTGCAAGTATGATACTTTTAATTCTTTTTTTTTTGGTACTGGGGATTGAACTCACAACCTCGTACTTGCCAGACAGGTGCTTATGCCACTGAACAATCCCCAGCCCTACTTTTAATTCTTTCAGGAAGAAACAAAGAAGGGGAATAGCTGTGTCAAATGAAATCGTTAGTCTTAATTTTTTGAGGAATTACCACACTTATTTCCACAGTGGTCACACCAGTCTATACTCCCACCAAGAGTGGAAAAGGGTTCCTTTTGCCCCATAGCCCCACCAACTTGTTATTGGTTGATTTCTTGATAATTGCCATTCTTTGTGGAAGATGGTATCTCAGTGTTGTATTTCCTAAATGACCAGTGGTGTTGAGCATTTTTTCATATATTTATTTGCTGTT
>PVJX010049246.1:0-11155 GCA_004027295.1 Dolichotis patagonum
ACACACACACACACACACACACACACACACACACACACAGAGTCAACTTCATGTAGAACCGTAAACTAATGTGACATAAGACCCTACATGGCAGAGGCACCTGTAAGAACAGCAAGCAGGAGCCACGGAAAGCTGTGCTTACTTGATAACAAACCACTCTGATGGGAACTAATGTAATTCCACAACAGCAAGGACTCCTTATGAGAAAGGCATGAATCCGCTCGTGGCAGTTCCACTCCTGTGACCCATCACCTCCCATGAAGCCCCGCCTCCCAGACTGCCACACGAGGGACCAACCCTCAGCATGTGTTCTCGTGTTCACAAATAAAAAAAAACAGCTGTTCATACCATCACACATAATAAATTCAAACAAAACAGAAAAGAACCATTCCAACTGACGAATGAAAGCATTGAAAGGCTTCAAAACAATGAGATGGGGAATCATGATTACCACACAATCTTATATACACTTACCAACCCTCATACTAGGGAGACTATACGGTATTTATTCCTGTGAGTTTGGTTTATTTTGCTTATGAGTATGGTTTCAAGTTGTGTCCATTCATTTATAAATATCTCGATGTAATCATTCTTTATAGCTGAGTAGTACTCCATTGTATGAAAATACCGCAACTTTTTTATCCATTCCTCAGTTGATGGGCACTTAGGTTGTTACCAAGATCTGGCTATTACAAATTGTGCTGCTATAAACATGGGTGCACAAATATCACTGTGGTACGATGTTTTCAGTTCTTCTGGGAATATGCCTAAAAGCGAAATAGCTGGGTCAAATGGGACTTCCATACCCAGCTTTTTGAGGAATCTCCAGACTGACCTCCACAGTGGTGGCACCAGTCTACACTCCCACCAACAGTGTAGAAGAGTTTGTTTTTCCCCACAGCCTCTCCAACACTTGTTGTTGGTAGTGTTTTCTATCTTGGCCATTCTTTCTGGAGTGATATGGAATCTCAGTGTGGTTTTAATTTGCATTTCTCTCATGACTAATGATGATGAACATTTTTTGATGTATTTATTTGTCATTCATATTTCTTCATCTGAGAACTTTGTATTCATTTCAGATGCCCATTTTTGGATTGGATCTTTGAATTTCGAGGGTCTGAGTTTTTTAAATTCTTTATAAGTTCTAGACAGAAGTTCTTTGTGTGAGGGACAGTCCATTAAGGTTTTTTTTCCCAATGTGTGGGTTTTCTTTTCACTCTGCTGGAAATCTCTTTTGACATGCAGAAACTCTTTAATAAGATGTGGTTCCAGTTATGATTCTGGGATGCACTTCCTGTGCTGTTTGATTCTTGTCCATGAATTCTCTACCTATCCCTATTTCTTTGAGATTTTACCTTCTTTGTTTTCCAACAGATTTAGTGTTTCTGTTTTAATATTTAGATATTTGATCCATTTAGATTTTAGTTTAGTACTTGGTGATAGTCATGGGTCTATTTTTATTCTTCTGCATGTGTATAGCCAATTTTCGCAGCACCATTTTTTAAACAGATTCTCATTCTTCCAGCAAGCATGTTTGGCCCCTTTATCAAATGTAAGTTAGTTGAGTGATTTTGTGGTTGTGGTTGTATCTTCCAACCTATTCCATTGATCTTCAGGTCTGTTTTTATTCCAGTACCATGTTGATATTATTACAGTAGCTTTGTAATATAATTTCAAGTCAGGGATTGTGATGCCTCCTGCCTTGACTTTGCTGCTTAGAAGTGCTTTTGATATTCTAGGTGCCTTCTGGTTCCAATTGAATATTAGGAGTGATTTCTCTACATCTATGAGGTATGTTAGTGGTATTTTCATTGGGATTGCATGAATCTAGTAATTTTGGGAGAGTAATTTTGGGAGAATGGCCATTTTCATAATGTTTGCTCTTCCTATCAATGAACAATGGATGTCTTTTAATTTTGTGAGGTCCTCTTCGATTTCCTTTTACAGAGTATTATAATTTTCCATGTATAGGTCTTTTACTTCTGTCGTGAGATTAATTCCTAAGTATTTCATTTTTTTGGATGCTAGTGTGAAGGGTGTGGCTTCTCTTACCTCTCTTTCAGTATTTCTGTTGTTAGTGTATAGGAGTGCTATTGATTTTTGTGTATTGACTTTGTTTCCAGCTACATTGCTGAATTTATTTATTATATCTAGGAGTTTTCCAATGGAGTTTGAGGGTCTTCTATGTAAAGTATCATGTCATCTGCCAATAATGATTTTTTTAACTTCTTCTTTTCCTATCTTTACTTCTTTTATTTCTCTCTCTTGTCTAATTGCTCTGGCTAGTATTTCCAGTACTATGTTGAATAGGAGCAGTGATAGGGACATCCTTGTCTTGTGCCTGATTTTAAGGTAATGGCTTTCAGTTTTTGACCTTTTAATATGATGCTGGCTCTTGGTTTGTCATATGTGGCCTTTATCATACTGAAGTAAAAACCATCTATTCCCATTCTCTGTAAGGTTCTTATCATGAAAGAGTGTTGGACCTTATCAAAAGATTTTTCTGTATCTATAGAGATGATTATGTGGTTCTTACTTTTGGATTTATTGATATGGTGGAATACATTTATTGATTTATGTAAGTTGAAACATCCCTGCACTCCTGGTATGAATCCCACTTGCTTGTGGTATATTGTTTAATTTCTTGAAATTATTGTTTAATTTCTTCTTGATGATTTGCTGTATCCAGGTTGCCAATATTTTATTGAGATTGTTTGCATCTATGTTTATTAGGGAGGTTGATCTATAGTTCTCTTTTTTATTTGGGTATTTCTTAGGTTTCAGTATTAGAGTAATATTTACTTGCAGGAATGATTCAGGGAGAATTGCTTCAGTTTAAATTTCATTGAAGAGTTATAAGAGTGTTGGCATTAAATCTTCTTTGAATGCCTTGTACAATTCCACAGTGAATCTGCCTTGACCTGGGTTTTCTTTGTTGTTAAGGATGTAATTAAATTTTCAGTTTCACTAATTTAAATCGGGTTTTTCAGAAGTTTTATATTTTCTTGACCCAGCTTTGGTAAGTCCTATGGTTCTAGGAATCTGTCCATTTCTTCTGTGTCATCAAGCCTATAAAAGTAGAGGTTTTCAAAATAGGTATTGGTGGCTTTCTGTATTTGCAAAGGGTCTGTAGTGATTTCACCTTTTTCATTCCTTATCACATGAAGTTGAATTTTTCTTTCCTTTTTAAAATAAGGTTGGCTAGGGGATTATCAATTTCATTTATTCTTTCATAGATCCAACTGTTTGATTCATTGATTCTTTGTATATTTTTTTTAGTCTTTATTGCTTTGATTACTGCTCTTACCTTTATAAATTCCTTCCTTCTCTTGGCTTTGACCTTGACTTGCTCTTCTTTGTCCAGGTGTTTGAGGTGTAGCATCACGTTTTTTATTTGTGTTCATTGTTCTTTCCTGATTTGGAATTCACCACAATAAATTTTCCTCTGAAGACAGCTTTCATTGCATCCCACACATTCTGGTAATATGTATTTGCCTGTTTGTTTGCTTGTAGGTATTTTTAATTTCTTTATTAATTTCCTCTTTAACTCACTGATTGCTCAGGAGTGTATTATTCAATTTCCATGTATTTATGGTGTTTTTGCAGTTTCTTTTTTCATTGATTTCTAGTTTCATGGTGCTATGATCCAATAACATGCATTGGATAATTTCAATTTTTTTGCATTTATTTAAGCATGTTCTGTGGGCTATTATATGGCCTATCTTAGAGAATAGTCCATATGCTGTTGAGAAGAATGTATATTCTGGTGTTTTGGGGTGGAACAATTTGCATATGCCCACCAGGTCTTTTTTTCACAGGTGTGATTCAGTTCTGTTATTTGTTTACTGATTTTCTTTCTAGTTGATTTGTCCCTTTATCTCAATGGAGTTTTAAGGTCTCCTGTTATAATTGTGTTTTTATTTATTTTATTTTTCATTTCTGTTAATATTTCTTTTGTATTGCTCTGTGCTCTCAAATTTGGTGCATATACATAAGATTCATATCTCTTCTCCTTTAAGTTTTCTGATATCTAGTATGTACCGACCTTCTTTATCTCTTTGGATCATTCTTGATTTGAAGTTCACATTGTCTGCAAACAGAATAGCAACTCCTGCTTTTTATTGGGATCCTGTTGCATAGAGTATTGTTTTCCTTCCTTTGACTTTCAGCCTATGAGTTTCCTTTTGGGTTAGATGGGTTTCCTATATACAACATATGGTTGGATGTTGTTTCTTGATCCTTTCTTCCAGTCTGTTTCTTTTAATTGATGAATTGAGGCCATTTACATTAATGGTTATAATTGATATATATTGCTTTATTTTGACATGTTATCTTTTTGCTGTTGATTCTTTACCTTTCAAGTCTGTTTAATAGTTTGCCTTGCTTAGTTGTTTTTTTTTTCTGTCTATCTAGAATATATTTCAGTATTCTTTGCAGGGTTGCTTTGGTGGTCATGAAGTTCTTCAGCTGTTCTTTTTCATTGAAGTATCTTATTTCTCCATTCATTTTGAAGGACAGTTTTGTAGGGTAAATCTGTCTGGGTTGGAAGTCATTTTCCTTTAGGATCTGAAATAGTTCACCCCATGCTCTTATTGATTTTATTGTTTTTGTTGTGAAGTCTTCTGTGATTCTGATAGGCTTTTCTTTATTTATGATCTTTCTCTTCTCTCTAGCAGCTTTTAATATTTTGTTCTTATGTTGGATTTCTGGGATGTTGATTATTATATGTCTTGGTGTGGTTTTATTTTGGTTATGTTTATTTGGAGTTATATATGCGTTATTGTTCTGTATGTCAGTTTCAATTCTCATATTTGGGAAATTTTCTGCTACTATTTTTATAGCCTCTTGATATCATTTGTGTTGTCACCTTGTTTTTCTTTTATACCTATAAATATTTTGCTGTTTTTCTTTAAATCATCTTGCAGCTGTTGAATTACTATTTCCTGATTCCTTGTTATTTTTAAAAGATCTTTCCTTTCCTGTTGACTAGCTGCAATCTTATCTTTGAGGTCTGAAATTTCATCTTCACCTTTGTTGAGATGGTTTTGCTGACTTTGGGTGGAAAGTTTGATTTCCTGTATATCCCTTTGAATTTGCTTCATGTGTTCTGTTTGTTTCTTATATTCTTGATTCAGGGTTTCCATCTTTTTGCATTGTTCCTCTTGTTTTTTAACTATGTCTCTTTTTTATATGCTCACATTTTTCCTTATATTTATCATTTCCTCTTTACCTGGTAGGTTATTTATGATTTGAATTCTTTTATAGCTTCCTGGAGTTGTTTCATTATTTCAGTTATCATTTCAGGAATTTCACGTGTATGGCTTACATTATTTTTTATTCTTAAGTTATAGTTCCTCTTGTCATCTTCTAGCTTTTGTATTGCTATTTCCTTGTTACTTGTTATTAAGAGATTTTTCCTTTCATGATCACAAGCTGAATAATTGTTTTCAAGGCTTGATAGTCTATCTTTAGTTTCTCCCATGCACATTTGCCAGCTTTCAATGGAGTTTTTATTTCCCTGGTAATCTCTTTGAATTTGCTTTATGTATTCTATTTTTTTAACATTCTTCATTGAAGGTTTCCTTCCTTTTATGTATGCTCCTCTATTCTTCCATCTGTGTCTTACTTAGAGGTGCTTAGCAATTCTTTTATTATGTTTCTTCTATCTTCCTTTACCTGTTGTATTATTTCTGTTGTAAGTTCTTTTATAGCTTCATGAAGTTGTTTCTTTATTTCAGTTGCTCTTACTTAAGAGACTTCAGCTGTGCAACTCCTAATCTCTTCTCTGTTTACATGTCCTGGACCAGTACTGCTTGGGTTGAAGGCCAGAGACTGCCTTTTACATCTTCCTCTTGTCATATTCCTGGTTTCTTGCAGACTAGTGTGTAGTAGGGCCGTTGGCACTTCCTGCATTGGTTATCATTACTCTGAAGCTTCTTGGCTAGGAATTTCTGCTGTTTGCTGCTTTTCCCAGTCTGCTGGGGACCACAGGAATTTAAGCTGGGGCTTGGCAGGCTGGCATTCCCTTCTGAGCTGGTTAACCACAGGTACTCTTCACCATTTTATCACGCACTGGTTGAGTGGCATTGGTTAAGGGTAGCTTTAGGGGAGCCTTGGCAATGGATATTGGACCACACACAGGGGTGGGACACAGTCCAAGCAATTTCCACCAGTCTGCTCTGCATTACGAGTGGCTGAATGAAGCCAGTAGCAGTTCTGGTTCTGGGCCTATCCCGACTAGCTCCAAAATGGCACCTGGCCAATTTCCCAATCCCATGGGAAGACTGAGTCCCCCATACTCACCGCCTGCCAGTGTAGTTCTCAGATCCACTGCTCCCCTCTGCCAACGTGTCTCCCTGTTGAAGCCTTCAGGCTTGCCAGCCACCAGCTTCACTGTGACCATGCACAGCACTTCTCAAACAGTGGGACTGGCTCTGGTGAAAGCACCACAAGCTACCGCCTTCTGTTTAAGTTTTTCTTTGTTTCTTCTTTTTATTTTATCTCTGTGGGCTTCCATTCTCACTTTAGTTTCTTCCTGGGTTGAAGGGACCCACTTCTTTCCTTCTTGTCTTCTCCAGAATGCTATATTCCATCATCTGGGCTGTTTCTCTCAGAGAAACTGTTTACTCACTACTTACTGTTTTGCCATCTTCTGATTTTCCACTAATATATATCTTGTACCACTGAATGTTGGAAGTGTTTAACTTTGTTTTTGTTTGTGCAGGGAGTTACAGCTACAAGTTTGTCTTAGATCTCAGTGGAGGCTTGGGACATGACCTTTTCAACAAAGCTGAAACTGTTAGCACTTTGCAACTCTTGAAGATGGGTTAAATTTTTTTGCATAAATGATGTACTTGAGGCTTTGGGGGACCAAGGATGGAATGTTATGTTTCATGTTTGAGTGTCTCCCCAAGGTATCATGAAGTCATGGAGGTAGCTGAAACTAGCATTTGTGATTGGTTCATTGTCTAGCAATTGGATTGGTGGTGTGAGTGCTGCACCCACCTAGGGACAGGTAGCCAGCATACAGTATAAGAGAGGGAACAAGACATGATTTTTCACCTTTTTACCTGGTTCATGCTTGTCTCTGGTGGCTGCCATAAAAGGTTGCCCCTTAGTCATGCCACTCTGCCTTGTAGCTAGCTGAGTATGCACTGAAACCTCCAAAAACTCTAAGCTAAGTAAAACTTTCATCTCCTAATTTTGCGCATTAGGTATTTTGTTTCAGCAGGGAGAGACAAGTAACCAAAACATAGAGCTTTATATTATGGGAGGTTTGTGGGCATCAACATAAATGACAAAATAGAAGAAAAAAAGAGGAGATGGAGAATGACAAGACACAGAGGCAGAGTGTGACTCTAGACCCCAGCCCACCCAGGACAAACCTGTAACTCAACTAAATGAATGAAGTTGAATGCCAAACACTGGAACTTTCTCAAATGATAACAACAGAAGTGGAACGAACAAGTGGAAAGGGCTATAGAAAAAATTATCTTGGCACAAGGCCCCAGCTCCATAGTTCAGCAGTGTGCCCAGCTAGACATGGAGTGGGTCCTGGAGGTTCTGAACTCCACCCAGCCAGAAGCACCATACATTGAGGATGTGCTCTGGCTAGCTGTGTGCTTCAGAGGCCCTGAGCTCCGCCCAGCCACATGCAAGGTCCAGGTGGTGACACAGGTGGGGTTATGGTCTGTCGAGCCACCTGGGTCCCAGAGGTTCTGAACTCCAACCAACCAGGCCTGAGGCCCTGGCACGGCACTCCAAGGGTTCGTCCTTGCTACCTGCACAGAGGATCCAGATTCTGCCCAGCCCAGAATCCCAGCAAAACCCATCAGGGAAATGCCTGGCAAGCCTCACAGACCACAAAGTACAGAGCCTAGTTCAGCATAGAACCCCATAGCCACCCAACAGGGGGCAACCATGGATAATGTAAAATTTGAGCTCTGCTTATCAGAGCACAAAGCACCAGCTCCATAGTTTAGTGGTATGGCACAGCTAGCCACGCAGTGGGTCCTGGAGGTTCCAAACTCAGCCTTTCCAGGCTCAAGGACCTGGAACCATGTGCTGGGTATTCACTCTGGCTATCTGTGCAATCCAAAGGTTCTGAACTCCTCCTAACCAGAGGCAAGGTCTAGACAGTGTCACAATCAGTGTTTTTCTCTGCCAGCACACCTGGGTCCCAGAGGTTTTGAATTCCACCCACTAGGCTTTGGTGACACACTGAGGGTGCATCTCTGCTAGCCACCTGGGTGACAGACTTTCTCAACTCCACTCCACCAGGTTCGAGGCCCCAGCAACACATTCCTAGAATCTGTCCCTGCTAGCAGCAAGAGAATCCAACCTCTTCACATGCCAGCATCCCAGAGCAACATAGTGAAGTATATCAGGAGATCACCTGGCTAGCTTCACAGGCCAGAGAACACAAGGGTCCAGAATCATAGGTCTGGGGTGCACTTCAGCTAGCCATGGAGATATCAGAGGATTGAAATTCTGCCAGTGCAGTGTTCCAGTGCAATCCATCAGGTGGGTGCCTGACCAGTCACACAGTTCCCAGAAAAAAATGACAAAATGAAAGAGCAAGAGGCAGTCTAAGTTCTGCAGCCAACTGAGAAAAAGCCCAAGAGACGCTGAAATGGAAGACATAGGAAATTGCACAACTGAACTTTCTGAAATGATAGTAAGTGAAGTAAAGAAACAACTCCATGAAGTTATATAGGAAAAAGGTGAGAAATTTTGTCACAGATGAAAAATGAAATGACAAACATTATGAAAGAAATGATGTGTGTATCTAAAGAAGATCTAGATAAAAAATAGAGGAACATAAGAAAATGATGGAAACCTTGAATGACAGTATAAGACAGAATTAGAATGCATGAAACAGATTCAAAGGGATGTTTAAGAAAATAAAAATTCCATTGAAACCTGCAAAACTGCTTGAATGAAGCTGAAGATAATCTTTCAGACCTTGAAGACAAGATGGAAGATTATGTTCACAAAACAAAAGATATCTTAAAAATAAAAAGGAACCAAGAAAGGACAATTCAACAGCTGCAAGATGATGCAAAGAGAAACAATATAAGAATGATAGATGAAGGAGTAGGGGTCAAAAACAATTTCCTGCTAAGACTATTTGCAGAAATAATAACAGAAAATATTTCAAACATGGGAAGATAATCTGATATGCAGATAAGTGAGGTGTAGAAAACTCCAATTAACCATAACCTAAATAAATCTTCACTCAGACATATCATAATTAGGATATGAGAAATTCAGCACAAAAACAATACTAAAAGCTGACAGAGAAAAGAAACACATCATCTATGAAGGAAAGGCTATAAGACTCACAGCAGGCTTCTCAACACAAAGCTTCAAGTTAAGATGAGCTTGGAATGCAGTTTTTCAGGTCCTGAAAGAAAACAACTTTCAAAAAAGATTAATATGTCCTTCACAACTATCTTTAAAGACTGATGGAGAAATAAGATGCTTCTATGACAAAGAACAACTGAAGAAATTTATGGCCACTGAACCAACACTTCAGAGTGCTGAAAGACACTCTAGAAAGAGAAAAAGATAAGTTCAATACCAAGGACACAATAGAAGGAAACCACTAAGCCTGGCAAACAATTAAACAGAAAAACTAGAAAAACCAAAAACAGAAGATAACATGACAATGATAAGTCAGCATCATATTAGTTACATCCATCAATGTAAGTGGTCTCAACTCAGCAATGAAAAGAAACAGATTGACAGAATGGATTAATAAACAAAATCCAACAATATTCTTTGTAAAAGAAATTCATTCAACTCATATATGAACTCATAGAGTAAAAGTTGAAGGATGGTAAACAATACTCCATGCAACAGGAACCCAGCAAAAAGCAGGGATATCTATTGTGTTTTTAGATAATGTGAACTTCAAACCAAGAATGATCAAAAGAGATAACTAAGGTCCCTATATATTTATTAGGGAAAAACTACAAGAGGAAGAGATTACAATGACAAATATGTATGCACCAAATATGGGATCAGAAAACTATATAACATAAATTTCAATAGACATGAAAAGCCAAATAAACAATTATACAATTATAACAAAGAAACTTGACCCCATTGATAGAAAGACACAGATCAAACAAACAAAAATCAGTAAACAAATAACAGAAGTAAATCAAACTTGTGAAAAAAATGGACCTAGTAGATACATACAGAGTTTTCCACCCAACAATATCAAAATACACATTTTTCTCAGCTGTACATGACTTTCTCTAAAATAGATCATATACTAACTTACAGAACATGCTTAAATAAATGCAAAGGAATAAAAACAATGTTATCTTACTATAGCACAATAAAATTAGAAATTAATGACAAAAAAATGCCACAAGAATCCCTTAAGCACGTGGGAATTAAATAACACTCTTCTTACCAACCAGTGGGGGATAGAAGAAATTAAAGAAGAAATTAAGCAATAACTACAATGGAATAAAAATGCAAATACAAATTACCATAATCTATGGAACACATGAAAACAGAATTCAGAGGGTAATTTATATCACTAAACATCCACAATAAGAAAATTAAAAGAATATGCACAATTTAAAGCTGCACCTCAAACATATAGAAAAAGAAGAGCAAGTCAAGTTAAAGTCCCAAAGAAGGTAGAAATTTATAAAGAACAGGGCAGAAATTAATGCAATTGAAACTATGAACAGTACAAAGAATTAATGAATTGAAAAGTTTGTTCTTTGAAAGAATAAATGAAATTGATAAACCCCTTACCAACCTGATTAAAAAAACAAAATAGAGTCACCCACACTCAGTGGACTTGCTTCAGTCCAGGAGGCAGGAACCTTTCTCAAGGACTCTGGGCTCAAATGAGCTGGCCTGCGGACAGCTTGAGAACAGCACTGCCAGCTGCTGAGTTCATATCCACACCCCTAGGACAGGGGATTGTGCCCGAGGGGCTCTGCCATCCCCAGTTCTCCATGCCAAGCTTATGCATCTCAATTAAGAGAACCCAGAGTCTACAGAGAGGTGGAGGTAGCCTGGTGTGAGTTCCAGTGCCTTGGGGAGAGTTGGAGACCTACATTCTGGCTTTTCAGTTCCGGGGGAGCTACCAGGACTCTACACTGGGTCCAGCGGATTGCAGGGCCTT
>PVJX010049247.1:0-11154 GCA_004027295.1 Dolichotis patagonum
CGGTCTCTCCACAACATCTCTGCCTGATGACAACTTCCTGCCCTCACCCTATATAAACTATGTTCACTTCCTCAATAAACGAGACTTGATTGGAATTGCTCAACTTGTCTCCGTCTCTCTTTCCTCTTGTCCCATTTTCATCCCATCCCCGTTCCCCCTCCAGGTTAGACCCACGGATTGATCCGCGGGCCGGATCACACAAGGGCAGTACATTTCCCAGAGGAGAGACGAGTGATGCAGCAATTGGTTCCCTCTTCACTCACAACCTGAGCAGAGGCTGGGCTTCCGAAGCTGTGCTTGGCTCCATTAAGCAGGCGCCCAACGTTAAGGTTGTCATGGCAGCCAGCAATCACATTCAGGAGTCCCCACAGGTGTGGGATCCTGGTTCCTAGACTGTTCTACAAAAAACACCTCTCCTGCTTCTGATCATTGAAGTTTGTTGGGTTTTTTTTTTTAATTGGTACCAGGGATCGAACTCACGACTGTGCAATCGCAAAGCAGGTGCTTATGCCACTGAGCTAAATCCCCAGCCCCTCCTGCTTCTGATCATTAAGACGAGGACCAGCTAGTAAGACATCTGGTATTTCTTCAAGACTCACTAATCAAAAAGCACTTCGGGTTTGCAAATTTAAAGTTGAAAAGGGACTTTCAAAGACTAGAGTGTTTCTGTACAAATGGAGAAGGTGGGTCATGCCTGGTCGGGGTGGAGTAGCCTGCTCCCGTGTCCCCCACCCTGGGCGACTCAGTCTCTCCAACCTTGAGTCTCCTCTTCTATAAGATGGGAAAAGAACAGCACCTCCCTGGAGGGGCTGCTGTGAGGAGTAAAGGGGACCAGGTGTGTAAAATATTCAGCCTGGGGCCTGGCACAAAGCTAGAGTCAGATGAGGCTTTACGGCTGTCCTTATTCCCACCGGCATTGCATGGAAGGTTTTAGGGCAGCAATGGATGGAGGAGACAGCTCCAGACTGGAGTCCAGAGCCCTGTCCAGCACGTCACCCCGTGTCCAGCAACTAGGTGACACTGGCTACAAGACATTTTATGGCTGGGTCATTTCTGATCTCTGCCCTTCACTCTCCCTGTAAAATGAGAGAGCTGGACTAAATGATGTGGCTCGGTTCTTTTTCAGCTCTACTATGCTATGGTTCTGAATAAAGAACGTTAAGTGAAGATGGGCCGTGACTGTTACAAATGGTTCAATCAGTGCGGCAAGGTGGTGCACACCTGTAACCCCAGCACTCAGGAGGCTGAGGCAGGAGGATTATCTGAGTTCAAGGCCAGCCGGGGCTACATAGTGAATTCAATACCAGCTTGTACTACATAGTGAGAACCTGTCTCAAAAAGAAAAAGAAAACAGAAAGAGAGAGGAAGGAAGGAAGGAAGGAAGGAAGGAAGGAAGGAAGGAAGGAAGGAAGGAAGAAAAAACTATTTGGCATATAGTAACATGTCTACTTTTTGAAATAACAGGCAAATCCACTAACCAGAGTGGTTTTGAAGGGTCAATGAATGTAAACAGAGCACTGCTATCTCCGACACCTGCAATGTGCCATGAAAACATATGTGATCTCTCCTGGTGATTCAGATCCACCCCACCCCTGCGGCGTGGATCTACAATCTAATAGAAGGCAATGCTAAGCCGCCGTTAGAGGTTTGCTGTGACTATGTAACTTTTTCCATCTAAATTATGGACCCACTGAATTCTATGCAAGGCATCTTTGGGATCTGTAGGTCTCAGGTTAAGAATCTCTCAACTAGAGAATTGCTGAAGTCTCTTCTAATTATAAAGGTGTGATCTCTTGTGAACTCTGGCTTCATCTCTAAATTATCATGTCTGATCAGATTTTTCTTACCTACAAATCAGAAATCATAAAATCTAAACTCAGCAGAGTGGTTTACATCTATAATCCCAGCACTTGGGAAGCTGAGGCAGGAGGATCCCTTTGAGTTCCAGGCCAGCCTGGGCTACACAATGAGTTCAAAGGCAACCTGAACTGTATAGCAAGACCCTGTTTCAAAAAACAAACAAAAATAGAAATCACAAAATCTGCCTCTCAAGGGCTTTGTGAGGACATAAAGATAAGACAAGCAATAGGTGTTTTGATAAAAGATAAAGCTCTTTGAATAAATGCCAGGAATTCAGGGAAACCCAAGAGCTTCCCTGCCCTAAATACATACTCATCACTCAATGATTCTTCAAGATTTCTGCTGAGAGTTTTCTGGTCCGTGGGAACAAAACCCTGGCCATGTTATCAAGCAAAATGTAGTTCAGTGTTCCAAACTGCAGACTGTGCCAATGGATTTGAGCATGTGAGCAAATGGAACAATGATTAAGAAAAACACAAATGACCAAAATAGATTGAAAAGGAAATTTTTAAAAAGTTGAACAGATGAATAGCTCTCTTAAAAAATCAGATTAGTTCTCAAATTGATGCCCTCTGCAGAAGGCATGAAATCCAGACAATTTTATGAGCAAGTTTACTGGCTCTGTAAGGAACAGACATTCCCAGTTTTTAAAAACCACGTATCTTCACGAAGCTAACTTACCTCTGACATTAAAACCAGACTGTGCAAAATAAGAAAAATTTTATTAGAGAGTAGCAGCCCATCTCATTTAGTAGGAAAATATACTAGCAGAATGACTCGAACGAAGTGTGTCTCTCAATGATGCAAAGATGAAATGCTACCTAATGGTGCAATCTGTCACAAAGCCAAACCACAGCGGCAAAGGCTCGGGACCTGTCACCAGAGGAAAGAGAGCAGGTGCAGAGACCAGCAAGGCTTTCGCCTGTCCCTGGCGTCTCTTAGCCAACCCTGCCCTGAGCCCCATGGGTCTGATGGCCCAGCTCAGCCCAGCTGGAAGTTTCCAAATGTGCACACCACAGCCCGCCCCCATGCGGGGCAGTGCCTGCCTAGCATGTCTGGCATGGGCAGAGCGTACCTGGGAGAGACGGAGTGTGCCAGCCAGAAGCCCTGCTTCCCGGGGCCCGGGTCTGCTGGTGCCTCCCCAGGGTGTGTGGGGTTGGGTTCCGCCACAGGGAGCTGATACACAGCCCTGGCCAAAATGACAATGCATGTTTCAACTTTTTAAAAAACCATAAAAGACACATGGCCAAGAATGACAGGAGAAGTGTTTTCCAAGCAAGGCATTCCGAGTGTGTGCTTGGAGGAGGTGTGAATGTGTCTGTTAGGGTAATAATTGTTAACTTAAACATTCACTGCACTTTTGATCACCCCTCATTGATCAGAGTTTTACGACAAATTCTGCCAAAGAATAACATGCCCGTGAGTCCTCTTCTGTCTGCTTCACCAGCTCTGGCACTGTGACACTTCTGCTCCTACCCAAAGTCCAAGGGACCAGGAAAGGTCAATGTTTTGAATTGTTTAGGCCATCAAGGCAACCAGGACAGTGCAACTAAAGACGCTTACTAAAGAGGACTTCCAGAACTGCTCCAGAATGTCTCGGGGATGATGGCTGCCAGGCATGGTGCTGCACACCTGTAATCCCAGCACTTGGGAAGCTGAGGCAGGAAGATCGTGTTTGAGCTGTGCCCGAGTAATTTAGTAACTCAGCAACCCTGTTTTATTTAATAAAAAAAAATTTTTCTTCTTTTAAAATGCTGAGGATTTTAAAAGCTCAGTGCAAAGGCCATGGGTTAATCCTCACCTCTGGGGTTTATTAAAAAAAAAAAAAAAAGGAATGATGGGATAAGTGAGTTTGAGTGAAAAAAAAAAAAAATGGGCCAGGGATTTAGCTCAGTGGCTTAAGCGCCTGCCTGGCAAGCTCGAGGTCATGAGTTCGATCCCCGGTACCAAAAAAAAAAAAAAAAAAAAAGTGAGTTTGAATGAGGGGGAGAATTCTGAGGAATATTAATGGCAATATGTCTCTTACTGTAATGTTGTTAAATGTATTTTTTTTTAATTTTTTTATCAGTACCGGGGATTGAACTCACGACCATGAGCTTGCAAGGCAGGTGCTTATGCTGCTGAGCTAAATCCCCAGCCCCTATGTTTTTAAATTTAAACATCCACTGTATGACTTTTTTTATTCTAAAGAAAATAAACCAAACAGAATAAATTCAGTCAAAATAAATCAGTGAAAGTGATACAGATTTCAAAACAAGATCACAGGAAATCAACAATGGCTACCATAATATATCTTGTTATCTTCAAAATAACTGCCCATGCCATCAGATATAGCAAAATCAAACAAAACCAAACAAAACGAAGCAATGAAACTAATACAGGACTTTAAAACAAGATACTAGGGAATTAACAATGCCTACCACCTTCAGAAGGAAATTCCCCCATAGATGTTATACTGCATATTATTATCCTCACTACTGGCTTTTAGGCCTGCAAAGTCAATCAAACAATACAGACATTAAGTAGTTTGTTTGTTTTTTTACTTACAGTAGCTATCACTTCAGCCTGTGTTTCTCTGAGTCAGCCAGTTGCTTACGGGGAGGGGAAAGGGAGGTCCCTCAGCACTTCTTGGCTCCCAGTCTGTGCGCCAGCTGGCTCACAGGAAGGGGTTGGCTTCTTCTTGGTTCCCTTCCTTGGATGCATGGCCACCATCTCTGTATGACTGGATGGCACCTTGTAGAACATGACCTTGCTTTGTCTCTACTCTGGCACTGTAGCCACGGCCACACACAGGCTGTGTGGCACCAGGTCTCCTGGGCCTCCTCCCCTGCCTCTGTGGGGACAGGAAGAGTGATGATTCCCTCACTGGGGTCTCGCTGGGCTCCAGGTTGGCACCTCAGAGAGGCTGGGGCTGCCTGGCACACAAGGTAGCACGGAGCTAGAGTAAGCAATAGCATGGCGTATAACTTTAAAGCTTGGTAATAAATGCCCCCAGCATCACAGAAACACACACACACACACACACACACACACACACACACAGCCAATGTCTGTTCAGAATGTTTGCTAAGAGTTTTAAGCAACGCTTTTTTTTTATTTTAAAGAGGATAAAACCAAGAAAAGTAAAACAATAAAACCAATCAAAATAAACCAGTATAAGTGATACAGGACTTCAAAACTTTAGAAATCAACAATAGTTACCATTCTGCCTTTTATTGTCTTCCAAATAGCTACAGATACCTTTGGACATAGTAAAAATCAAACAGAACAGAATAGAAGAGAAACAATAAAAACAAAAACGAAACAGTGAATGCAATAAAGGACTTCAAAACAGGCCACTAGTAAATCCAAAATGGCTACCATAATGTCTTGCTATCTTATAAACAGCTGCTCTTGCCATCAGATTTAACATAATCAAACAAAACAAAAGAGAATAAAACTCAACCCAGGCCTAGGATTTAGCTCAGTGGTATAAGTGCCTGCCTTGCAAGCGTGCTGTCGTGAGTTCAAACCCTAGTACCAAAAAACAAAACAAAACGAAACAACAAAAAAAACCCAACCCAACAAAACAATGAAAATGATATGGCTTCCAGGCAGGGATCACCTCCCGGTGAGGCCTGGTTCTCTCCCCCTGCAGTCTGCAAATGGCCATAGTTTTAAGATCTCTAAGAACAGTATACTAGAACTTTTGGGGAAAGGGTATCATATTACCTATTAAAACATAACTCCTTGTTGGCTAACAGATTTTTTCTGTACTGGAGATTGAACCCATGGTCTTCACATTGAGCTACATCCCCAGCCATTTTTATTTTAGAAGTCAGGCATGTGGCACACCGGTCATCCCAACATTCAGGAGGCTGAGGCAGGAGGATTGCCACAAGTTTGAGGCCAACCTGGGCTATATAGTAAGTTTGAGGCTATCCTGAACTGCAAAGCAAGACCCTGACTCCAAAAACAAGAAACAAAAAATTGGGACAGGGCCTTGTTTTAATTTACTAAATTACTCAGGCTGGGCTGGAACTTGTAAGGCTCTGCGTGCTGCAATTACAGACATGCATGACCACATGTAAACAAATGGGACAATTTTTAAGGGAAACACCAATCACTAGAATAAACTAAAAAATAGAAAAGTTCAATAGATTAACAGTTTTCAAGAAATTAGATTAATTGTCCGATACACACACACACAAGCATGCACAGTCACCAGTATCAGATGCTTTCATGAGAGTTTAACAGCTCTCCAAGGGTTCCCCTTACAGGTCCCACGCAAATTTACCCCAAAAGCCTCTTCCTAGTGACAGCTATTGAGTCAGATGTCACCCTGACACAACATTGCAGTATCCTGAGCACCCAGAACAATGCTTTGCACCCTATTCATACTCAATACGTATTTGTTGAATGACTAAAAAACTGAACTATGAAAGAAAAAACTAGGTTATCAAAACTAAACTACTTTGGTGTAGAAAAAAATTCCTATCCCTATTCCTCTTCATTTTGGGAGACAAATCCAAATTAACTGGAAGAGGAGAGCAGAGCCATTCCCGGAGCAGCTGGGACAGGCACCCAGGACAGCAGCACGGGCTCGGGGCCAAGGCCTACCGAGGGTCATCTCATTCCCCGCAGGCAGGCTGATGGCCCTGCTCACGGCCAGCTGTGGGCTAGGAGCGCTCCTCCTCCTCCCTCCCAGCCACTGTCCCCGCGCCGCCCGCCAAGACACACACACTGTCCTCTTTATCTGCACGCAGATCGGCACCCTGGATGCTTCCAAAGAGGTTTTTTCGGAGGAAGCAGAAACTCGGCTTCAGAAAACTTCGCAGAGCGACTTTGCACCCTGCATGCGCAGCTCGCCTCTCCCTTCTGCAGCGCTGGGCTGTAGGCTGTGTAACCCAGGCAGCAGAGGGACCGATTTCCCTCCCTCCTCACTCCTTTCCTTTCTTCCTTCCTCCCGCTCTCCTTGCCTCTTTCCCTCCCTTTCTTGTTTTTCTGAGACAGGGTAATGCTGTGAAGCCCAGACTGACCATAAACTCACAGCAATCCTCCTGCCTCTGCCTCCTGAGTGCTGGGGTTACAAGCGTGCACGTCCACCCCAGCTTGTACCTGCTTTAATGTCGCAACTACATGCTGGTAAATTAAGGAGTAGCGAAGTCTTTGAAGGCACCGCCCACTACACGCCAGTGACGCTGCGTCATGACGCAGGTGTAGGGGAAGCAGAAAGGAAAGCCAAGGTGCAGGACGCAAAACCTGGCATCCAGCTCCCCCAAACCGGGAACGCGGGAAACAAAGCAACCTGTGAGGAGCTTAACTGTGTCCCCCATCTCCCCCAATTCCTAAGCTGAGATGTACCCCAGTACTGCAGAACACAAGCAGATCCGGAGTCAGGGTCTTTAAGGGTAACTTAGCTGCCCTGAGGTCATGCAGGTGGCGCTCATTTAATGCAACTTGTGTCCCCAAAAGTGGGGACGCTGGACACAGAAAAGCACAGAGGGGAGAGACCACGAAGAAGCCCGGGGAGAAACAACTGCAGGTCTCTGACGACATCCACCTCGCCAACCCTGAGCTCAGAAGCCTGGCTTCCAGAATTACGGGACAACGCATTTCTGTGCCTGAGCCACCCTGTCTGTGGGACATCCTTAGAGCAGCCAGAACAAATAACTCAAACCCCCATAATATGTCCTGTAAAGAAGACACTAATCCAGGCACACACCTATTGTTACAGGCAGCTGAGTTAGTTAGAAATACTATAGGCAGTGAGACAGGGCTAGACCTCCAAGGAGCCAGTGCAGAAGCCCAGATACCTTCCAACTGTGGGGGAGACAGACACCTCCTGCTGTGGGCCAGGCCTCAAGACAAGAGATCAAGCAAATGCATCCATCTCCTAAGGACTGATATTCTAAATTGTTCCCACCCAGAGGAAGCCAGGAATCACCATTCCAACTTCATGGGGAAGAGTCACTGCTCCATCAGAATGCCCACTTTCTAGGTGACTAACTTCCCCATTTGTCCTTAATGTAATCAATTTTACCTGAACTATTAATCTTATTGGATAACCATAGTTCTGCCCCACCTTATGCCCATCTGCCTTGTGAGTTTCCAGCTTTCCCCACCTTGAACCTGTCTCGCCCCATGACTTTGCTCTATAAAAGTCCCTGGAAAACAGAGTCCTTGGCAACCCACTCAGGACCCCTTCTGTCTCTCTCTGACAGAAGCTTTCTTTCTCTCAATAAATATATTCTGCTCTTAACTTGCATTGTTCCTAAAATTCATTCTTCAATTTTAGAGAACACAAACTCGTACCAGACATAGTAGGTTAGGAGTTTCATTCCCCTATATCAATCATCCCAGCATTTGGGAGACTGAGGCAGGTGAATTGCAAATTCCACTCCAGTTCAGACAATTTAGCCAATTAGCAAGGTCTTTTCTCAAAATAAAAAAGGGCTGGGCGATGTGCAAAGGCTCAAGCCTCAGTGCAAAAAAAAAGTCATCACAAATGCTTTCAAAGTAGATTTTTTCTTGGAATGCAAATATTTAGTTTCTCTTATCTTTTAAACAGGGGAGAAAGTGCTTACCTTCCAGTTCATTTCCCAATACTGCAGGCACCTCTACAGAATTCTGGAATGGGAAAGTGTGCAGATTAGAGGTACCAGAATGCTCCCTGCAAGGTGTTCAAATGCCTGAGGCAGGAGAGGCAATTTGCACCCTTTGAGAGCTGACCCGCTGGCTCCAAGGTTTCTCAGGGAAGACATAATGGACAGGGATAGAGTAGGAGTTTAAATGGAGAAGAAAAAGGGAAGGGGACTGACAGAACCTGTAAAGGGCTGAGGCAGGAGAATCACTGCGAGTCCCAGGCTAGCCTGGGCTCCATAGTAAGTTCAAGGCCAACCTGAACTACAACAACCTGTCTCAAAAATCGGTAGAAGAAATCTCAAATTCTGTATTCATGGGCTAGGAAAGCTTTTAACATTCTGGGTTTTTGGAAGTCAGATCTTGTGCTTTTTTGGGGGGTGTCCTCCCAGGATGAGTCACAAGATCGGATAGAGGAACTGTATTTCGCAGCTTATTTTAACATGAACAATAACAGAGCCTGTTGCACACAGTAACCGAGGACAGGGTTGGAAAATGCATTTTGTGGGAAGCAGCAGGTGGTGCCGAGCTGGCCCCACCACATAGGTGAGCACTTCCACCACAAAGCTGCCATGCTGGGCACTGAGGAAAGAGAAGATCTCACTTCAGAAGTCTTTGCTATGCCTAAAACAATTTGATGCCAGGAGCATGGCAATGGGTACCCATGATCCCAGCACCCAGGAGGCTGAGGCAAGATGATCCCAGCAAGTTTGAGGCTAGCCTGGGCTACATAGTGAGACCCTATCTCAAAACAATAAATAAAAATAAAGCAGTTTGATAAACTCTGTGCACCAAGCTTCTTTTCTGTAATCCACTCTGATGACGTGGACTGGCTGGCATGGACGGCATCCACACGGAAGGGCCACCTCGAAGGAAGGGGACTCGGTGATGTCACACACACAGTGTAAGGGAGGCCTAAAGGGTGGTGCTTCCATCTCCTCCTGTGACAGAGGGACAGCGAGTCCTGGACAAGAGCAAGTTAGCCCGGTCTCCTGCTAAGACTAGGATCATCCAAGACCAGGTGTGGTGGAACACGCACACCTGTCATCTCAGCACCCAGGAGGCTGAGGCAGGAGGATCCACACAAGTTCCAGGCCAGCCTGGACTACCTAGTGAATCCAAGGCCAGCGTACAGAGCGAGACCCTGGCTCAAAAACACCAAACAACAAAAAACAGAATCATCCAAATGAGGGTGGAATCTGCCATCTGTGTGTGACTTCCACGCAGATGTTCAACGCACACTCCCACGTGGGCAGGACCACAGGTAGGACTGCGGGGTGAAGGGTGGTGGCAGCACCCACACTCTGCACCTGCAATTCGAGGCTCAAAGGCTTTGGGGGCCACCAGGGTCCTCAGCAAGCAGCGCCTGCCTCTTCTGGGCTCACTCCCATGCAAAGCAGAGCAGAGCCCCTGTCCCCCACGGGCCACCTCCCGGTCGCACCCCTGCGTCGCCCTCCGTGCTCCATGAGGCCTCGACCTTCCACCTAACCCTAACTCCCTCGGCCTGCAACTCTCAAAGAATGGGCGTCCCTGGAGCCCTCTCGGGGACCCCTGATTTCCTGACGCTGTGTTTAAGATTCACCTCTGGGTCTCTCATGCACACACCGAGTACACAAGTGTCTGGATGCAGCTTTAGGCCCAACTCCAAGCAGCTCTGTCCAGCCCAGATGTGCAGGAGCAGTGACCCCAGCTGCCTGTCCTCCCGCCAGCCCCACAACTTTCCCAGGGCCAGCGGACCAGAAATGAGGACCCGGGTGTCTAATACTCAGGCAGACATGAAGCAGATCTGAAAAAATGTAAGAAGGACCCACACTTCACTAACTCTCTGTTATTTAGGAAATGTAGCTTTTATGCAAATAGTTTATCAGATGTTATAGATTTATTATTTTAAATGAATTAACACAGTTTTTAAATTTTCCGTTTAAGTTTCTTTTTGTTTTGTTTTGTTGTGGTTGTTTTGTTTTGTTTTTGAGACAAGGCCTCGATATGTTGTTCAGACTGGCCTTAAACTCACTACAGAACTAGGTTGGCCTCAAACTCGTGGTGCTCCTCCCGCCTCAGCCTCCCAAGGTCTGGGATTACAGGCATCCCCCACCACACCCAGCTTCCATTTTAATTTCTGATCCCATAAATCTTGATACAACCAATGCACACAAACGGAAGCCCTTCGGCACCCTAAATTATTCTTGTTTGCTTCTTGCAGTTTGAACCCAATAAGGGCCACACCCTGAGCCACGCCCCCAAGCCTCTGGGGGGGGGATCCTTGGTGGACAGGGGGCGGGTCCTGAGATGGGACAGGACGCCTGAGTGCCTCTGCGCATGTGCCAGGCGTACTGGGCCCACAGAGCTGCACCCCGCCAAGGTCACCCGTGATTCTGGGCAGCACTGAGACAACCGCTTCACCAATTTAACTGGCTGGAGTCTTTACTGAGACTGTTTGAATTAACACACAAGTACAGCCAAAGTGACCCACCGCCCACAGGGAACTGGGGCCTGGTGAAGTTCTCAGCGTAGGAAACCAGAAGCCAAGAAAAAGTCAGACATGGTAGTGCCACCTGTCATCCCAGCAGTCAGGAGGCTGAGGCAGGAGGATCCACAACGGCGAGACCACCCTGGACTACACAGTGACTCCCTGTCTCAAAACAAAAGTAATTTTATTTTGAAAACTTAGCT